>BRDA01057724.1:0-12266 GCA_036984385.1 Crenuchus spilurus
ATTTCTCCACAGTATTCTAATTTTTTTAAATACTGTTTTTGTGGGTTTTATGAGCTGGAAGCCCAAATTATGTGAAAATAAACAAATAAATACTTAAAATTGTTTAAATTGAGGGCCCTGAATCTATAATCTATGAAAGTTAAACTTTTTGAATGGAATTATGGAAATTAATCAACTTTTCCATGATATTCTAACTTTTTGGAATGGGTCTGTATAATGTGGTCATGTCCCTCTTTGACCACCTCTGAATGTGGTTTGAGTGATGGGATTGCAGTGCATCCTAGAGAACTAATTGTGCCTTGCTCACACTTGTACTTTTTCTGGCCACTTATAATTACTTCCCCCAGGGCTCATGTTAATGCCAGGCGTGAACAGGCATGAGATTTGTATAATTTGTTTCAGCCTCTTCTTTTCTCAGAGGACAGCATGAAAAACAGACGAGAGATAGTAAATAAAATCAAAGAGGAGCTCCTGTAAAAGAAGAAATTAGCCGAGGATCCTCTGTACAGTTCCAGACAATTGTTTGGACAGACCTTCTCATTCAGTGTTTTTTTTATTTTTTATTTTTTTTTAATTAATTAATTTATTTTTATCCCCCCCTATATTGTAAATTAATACTGAAGTCTTCCAGACTTTGAAGGAACACACAAAGAAGCATATAGTAAACTTAAAAGTGTAAACAAACCAAAATATGTTGTAGATTTTAGATTCTTCAAAGTAGACACACAACTGATGTCTCAAACACATTAAGCAATGCAAGTCATGAACTCTTGACAAGACACAGCTGTTAACTGAAAGCCATTCCAGGTGACTACCTCATAAACCTGACTGAGAAAATGCCAAGAAAGCTGCCATCTAAGCAAGAGGTGCCTACTGTGAAGAATGTAAAATATAAACATATTCTGGTTTGTTTAACACGTGTTTGCTAATTAAATAATTCCATATGTATTTATTCATAGTTTAGCTGACTTTAGTATTAATCTACAATGCAGAAAATTTTTAAATCATGTAAAAACACAATGTCCAAACTTTTGACTGGTACTGTATATATTATCAAAGCTAGTTTAGTGCTTACAACATTGACATTCAAATATATTTTCCCCACAAAAATGTATCTGTGTGCATTATATCCATAAGAGGGCAAATTAATACAAGAGGCACAACTATGGTACTTGGTAGTCTCTGAGACCCGTCTCATCAGCTATACTGATCACTCTCATGTCACTGCAAAGGAATTTCTTAGTATAAGCCTTTTTTCATGCTGCAGATAGTGATATTGTGATGGGAGGTGTCAAATATGAGTTGAGACATGGCTGTTTTGGGTGGAACTCTAATTTGCATTCGTGGGTGCATATTTTTTTGAGATTGCAAGTGCTGGAATGGTAGGTTAACTGTTGCTTGCATAGATCTGCAACGTTACCTCATTGTTCTACGGTGTTGTTGTCTACTGACCAGAACTTTTCCAGACAGAGCACTTTAAATCAGTCTGCCATCAATAACACACCAGTCAATTTTTCACTAGTTTTAGCTTAATTTGCATTTTCCTTTTTTTGGGGGTGAACCAAAAAACCAAGATAGTGCTTTTTTTATTTAAAATTAGATTAAACTTTTTGTCAATGTGATTTGCACCTCCGCATTACTCATCTGTGCAGTGAAACACACTAGTGAATGCACTTGGCTGTGAGAACATGTCTGAAGTGGTGGGCACAGCACCCGGGGAGCAGTTGGGGGTTAAGTGCCTTAGTCAAGGGCACTTCAGTCATGACCTGCTTGGGGATCAAACCGATGACCTTCCGATCACAAGACCAAATCCCTAAACACCAGACCACAACTGCTGATGATTGTTCATGAGTCTAGTCATATGCAAATACGTCTGCAATCTATTAGTTTCCCTCATTTAATTAAACACTTTTGTTTAAAAAAAAAAAAATAAATAAAAAATAAATAAAAATAAAATATATATATATATATATATATATATATATATATATATATATACACACACAGAGCAATTTTTTTAATATAATTTTGATAATTAAGTCTTTTCCTTTCTCTCGTCTTGCCATGTTCTGAGTGATTTAAAAACCTTTTAATTTGCCCAAATTGTTGTCTAAGAAGAAGTACCTCTTCACCTGAGTGTTGAGCAGAGCATTACACTAAAATAACTATAGCCATGACAGGGTGCCAATCACCCTGTGGTCCTCGTTCCCTCTTGATGCTGAGTCTTGTGCATGTGTAGTAGCGTGAATGAGCCTGAAATAAAGCTTCATTTTTTTCTGCATTATGTGAACCAAGCACTGCAACATCCACCCATCTTCTTAACCACTTAATGCAGTTCAGAGTCATGGTGAGTCCCCGTACTCCTTAATTGGGCACTGGGCAGGGCATTAGTGGATTTTAGCAGGGAATTGCATTATCTTAAGCTGGACAGGATGTCAATCTAATGGTGGGCACATGCACACTCACATCAAGCAAATTTAGAGTAACCTGTTCTCCTGATCTACATATTTTTGAATTGTGGGAGGATACCGGAGACCCCGGAGGAAACCTATGCACAAATGCAGAGAACATGGAAACTCCATCCTAATAAGGACTCAAACTCAAGACCTCAGTGCCGAGAGGCAGCGTACTGTTATTTCTCTTTGTAATTGATCTAAATTGGTCTTGATAATGCAATTATTCAGTATCCTGCAAGTACTTATGATAATAATAATGACGATAGTATCCTCAAATGGCCCACCCTTAGCACACACTTCCAGCTATAGCACATAAGGAAGTTTGTTTTTGTTTTCCGGCTGTGCTCGGTCTCAGCCACGTTCAGTATTGGGCTCAGGAAGCAAGTTCATTGTCTGGGTCAGTTTGTTTTGAATGGAAAAAGACCGTATTCTCCAGAGGCTTTGAGGAGCTTTTCGTATCACTAGTGTGAAAACAGGCTGTAGCTTGGCTGCAGAAGTAACTCAAGGATGCTGGACTGCTGACATGGCAGAGAATGCTGCCGACATCATCAGATATTAAGAGAACTAAGAACATAAACCTTGCTAGCCCTGCATTACTAGAGGTCTAGAGACGTCCATTACTCTAGCTAACATCCCTGCTGTCCTGTCAGTACAGTGACATTGCACTGATGTGAGAAATTTGGGCTAATGTTGATAACTGTTGTGCGCACATGCTGATACCTCTGTCAAGACGTACGCCTTTGTAACACAGTATCACCTAGCATCATCAAATATCAGTTAGAAATACTGAACATATGGTCACTGTATAAAGTGTTAGAAACACGTAGTGGTCACTGAATTAGAAACATCTACACGTCTAAGGCTATCTTCATCCTGTATTTGTTTCTCAAATCAGATTGTGTCTGTTATTAGCAAGTTATCAGATTTGGATTTGCGTGTCTGGACACCTGCATGCATCAGGTTGCTGTGGTAACTATGTAGGCATCAGTAGCTACAGTACATAGCCAAACGGGTGAAGCAGCTTTCATACACAAAAGCATTAGAGATGGTGGTCACAGGTTAGACTAGTCTACACTGCAATGTTCCATGGCTGGGTTCAGTGTGCAGAGAGAGATGCTGTCATTTCTGCACTTCTGGAACTCTGGGTTTAACATGGTCATTGTTGTGAGTGACAGGAAGGCACATTTTGAGCATCCATATTAAGGTGATTCTGTACGAATCCAACTGTAACCATATTTCAGATCACCATGGGTCTAATTGGCAAAAATCTGATTTCATGTAGTTTTTGGCTATCCGAACTATCAAAAATCAACTTGAATACAATTTGGATGGGCCAAAAACCGGATCTGGGCCAGCAGCCTAAGAACTGCTGGGTTAAAAACACCCTTTTTGTATCCATGGCCTAAAGGTTAGAGAAGCAGGCATGGGACCGAAGGGTTGATCACCTGATCAGTAGGACATGGCTAAAGTGCCCTTGAGAAAGGCACCTTATCCCCAATTGTGAGTGGTGCTGGTACGAGTGTATTAGATTAGTGGCTGGACCTTCACCAAAAATATGCATGCAATAGCAACACTGTGGTCAGTTAATGATGGGCTAGATGATAACTTCCATAAACTGAGTATCGGCAGATGATCTACACTCAGCAACTGTTCAGAGCTACAGTTTCTAATAAACTGAGTAATGGTCATAATCCATCGTATGCATAGATGTACAGCCACAGTTGGAGTCTGGAGCCAGCCTTGTGAATTATGACTGTGTATATGTGAATGTGTGTATTTATATGTGTGTATTTATGTATGTGTGTGTGTGTGTGTATTTTATATATATATATATATAATATAAGCTAACTTCATTTGTGCATGTCATTAGATGGAAATGTTAATTTTGTTCTTGGACATTTGCGTCATATTTGAGTCATAATAGAATTTTTAACCTTTGCAAAGGTAATAAAAACGTGAAAGCGGTGGGTAATGGTCCCCTTATCAGTGCTTTCAGTATCAATATGATGTAAACTGAGATTACTTTGACTTTTTGTATTGAAGTGGAAAGGCTTTGCCATCTCTCTCTCTCTCTCTCTCTCTCACACACTCTCTCTCACACACACACACACATATATAAATACACATCCTTGGCCTTGGTCTTCACAGTCCCACAGCAGAGGAATAAAACTCCAACTTGGCCATCATTCAAAGCCAAGTTAGCTGCAAGGTTGAATGTAGCATTTTCTGTTTTTTTCCCTGGTTTTAGCATCTGTTGAGACATGCCAGCACTTGAAATGAAACTGACTCATGAGAGCACTACAGGTTAGAAGCTGAAAAGAAGGTATCTGTGATTAGTTTTTTTTGGTATTACAGTCCATCACCTCTTTAAAGTAAAGAGGAAAATCATTTGATACTGTAATCGCCTCCACACCACTCAAAGCAAGTTATGTAACATAATGTATGTAACTCTGACTCTAAAATCTGACAGTAATATACAATAAGCCCCATTATACTTTTGTTATAGTGTTTTTATCACAGATAACACTACTAAAGGAATGATTCACTTAGAAATCATGTCACTTCTCAGGTGTAGTTGGTCAGCTTAAGCTTTGTGAAGCCTCGTTAACAAACACTATGCTAACAAATACTAGAAGTCACTTAAAAAGCTCAAAGCACATCAACAATGCTTCTCTTAACCCACTCAAACTGCACCCAAATCTTATGTAAGGTCTCACAGACTAGTCAGTATGATTGTGAACATTAACATAAATCAAAGCTCACTGTTTGATGCAGACACTTCAGACAGCGGCAGAGCTGGTAGCAGCAGATCTTGGATCAGGTTCGTCCATATTTCTGATGGTCTTAGTTACTAAAACTGATTCTAGATCAGCACTTCCTGCTCTGAGTCAGTTGTCCAAGATGGTAGATGCATTACTCGGCTACACAAGTTGTGGTTTTTATTTATTTAATTTTATTTATTCCTAAAATACATCAATGAATCTGTGAGACCTTCATGCAGTTTGATTGGGAAAATATCTTTTTTGAAAGCATCCAGACATCTCCAGTTCTAAACTAAAATAGGAATATTTGGACTCTAGACATGACTTCAGTTTGGTTGAGCTCTGGACCTTGACTGGGCCATTACAACCATTTTTTTTCTTTTTCAGCCATTGTTGTAGATTTGCTGGTGTGCTTGGGATCATTGTCCTGTTGAATGACTCACTTTTGGACAAGTTTTAGCAGTCAAATCATCATCCATCCACCACCATGCTTTGAGGTTGATATGAGATGTGAAATAAATTGACACATTGTGTCTGAGATGGTTTTACCAAATTTAAAGACCACATGTTTTATGTCCTGACCATAGAATCATACCATAGGGTTCAAAGAGGATGTAGTTTTGCTGTAAGTAGGATTGTTGAGTGAACCATTGTTTTAAACTGGTCCCTAAATGATTGTTGAGTCAAATTTTAACAAAATGAATAGCAAGGAAAGAATACTTTTGATTATTTTATTTATTTCATTAAGTTTAGACAGATCTTTTTGATCTTGTGGACCCAGGACCCATAAAATAGTTACATATAATTTTTTATTTCCATGTGCAGTATTTTAAGAAAAATAAATGGATGTTCTCTCTAAATCAGATCATCTACTGTCAGAAAAACACCCTCTAAGCTCCCCGCTGTGATCACTTTTCCAGACCAACAGGATGGAGCTTTTCCAGAGCAATGGGGTGAACCTCCGGTGGAGGACAAATGGTTCAATAGGGGCTGTATTGTAGGCCCTTGAAGAGCTCAGCTGTGAACTATGACACCTTGAGATGAAGAAATGTCTGTTTAAAGGAATAGTTTTAGTATAAAAAAAACCCCCCAGATTTTTATTTTCAAAACTTTTCTTTTATAGAAATTTCCACGGTGGTCTACTTATTTGTGTGGGTTTATGTATCCTTCATTTTTACGTCCACTTTTGATACCTTGTCTTTAAGACTGATAAATCTAAATCCTGTTCTGATTGGCTGTCAGGTTTTGGCCTCATTCAAAAACTAGGAATGGGTGGGGCTAAACATCAATGACTTCAGTGTCTTCCCAACAGGCTGCTTTTAAAGCTTTCTCATATGAGGGGTGTAAATGGCACATTTTGAAGCAATATTTACACACATTACACTCTTAAGAGAACTGCTTTTCCAGGGTATGAGCCCTTTGTGTCATCTCAACTACACTTGCTTGAGTAGTTGTACAGACATAACAAAACAAAAATTGGACTTAAGAAGGTTCGAAGCTTCCTTTGCTTCTTGGCTACATGAACTACAATGACCTCTCAGCTCTAGCACAGGACTACAGCAGCCAAATATATCCTGAGTAATGGGAGAATGACCTAATTTGGGGGCAGTCATCTAATCTGGTGGTTAAGAATTTGGTTTTGTGACTGGAAGTTTACCGGTTCGATCCCAAGACCGGTCATGACTGAAGTGGCCTTGAGCAAGGCACCTAACCTCCAAATGCCCCCCTGGGTGCTGTGGACAGGGCTGCCCACCACCTTGGGCACATGTTCACACAGCCTAGTGTGTGTGGAGGTCAAATTCTGTTGTGTGCCTTCACATTGGCAAAAAAGTTTAATATAAACTAATTTAGACTTCATTTCTTTAGTTTTGGGTGAAGGAAATCTGTTTAAAGTATATTTTGATATAGTGATCGAACAAACATCTGCTTTTGCAGCTTTGCCTTCCTTAGGAAGTGCTGTTTCACTCACCAGCAGCTGTAAGGGTGGTATTGCAGTTCAGTTTGGCTGTGTGTACTGTTGTATGAGTCATGCTTGTATGCACGTTTGAAATCTGAACAAAGCTGAAGGTCCTGCTAGGTAACTTCATACTTTTTGCGTCACTAAACCATACAATATCTAAACTTGTTTGCAGTGACCTAACTCCACCAACAGACGCTGAGCCGGTGACATCCTCTCAGGCTGGTTTTGTGGAACTTTTTTAGCTGCAGTGGGATGGATATGAAGTAGTTCTGCAGGTCGATCTTGTTTTTGTGTTGGCTGTATTCAAATGAATTCGCTGTATTAAAACACACCTGTGTTTCTGCCCAAATGTTTTTTGTGTGTGAAAATTCCTATGACTGTACACATTTTCCACTAAATACCTTCTTTGTTTTTCTACACATGCCATCCCAGGAGCTTCAACTGTTTCAAATAATTGCAGTAATCATAGCAGAGCTGAACAATTTATTATTCAACAATAACTGTGATGTCAGCATCTGTAATACTGCTCCTTAATACTAGAAGACTGTAACATGGAAGTGACTTTTTTGTTGGCTATGAGCATTCGGACCAAATTAAAGCCGTGTGTTCTGAGGATACCAAGCATGAATATTTTTTTGTCAATTATTTTATTATTATTATTATTGTTATTAGTTCAACTTGTGTAGAACCAACTTATGTCTAACCCAAGTACGTTACACAAAGTGAGGGGGAAAAAATTCTAATGCAGAGAATAGATAGATTTATGACACTTTCACTGTTTTGACACTGTTGTTGCCGAGTTATCCTCAACAAAAGCCTGTGTAACACTTCGAGGGGAAGAAATATTTTAGATGGGTGTAATTTGTGGATAGAAATGTCAGAGCATGTCCGACTACATCAGAGTGTCTAAAATACCCTCAGACTCCAGAAGATTTTTTGAAATAAGTCAGAAATGCCACCTTTAGACACCACCTTCAGAGCTCTTGTGTGTCCAGTTTTAGTCTAGTCATTAAAATATGTACAGGTTCATGTTCAAATACTTTAACATTTTGCAAATCTGCATAGTTTTGTGATCTTCCTGATCAAACACACCTGATTCATCTCAGCAGGTAATGAGCAGGTTTAATTATAGTGTCCGAGCAGAGACATCACCTCTTGCTTTAGACTGTTCTGCACTGAAGGTGTAACATCAGAGAAGGACAATGTGCTACAGTTCATTTTAAACCTGAAGCTTAAAGGAATGTTAATCAGAAATCATATTTACATGCAACATTCAGATATTTGCATCTTTGCGTCTTTGACTGTGTCTGGTCTTCTGGAGGTTCCTGCCCATTGAGGGTGAAAGGGGGCTGATGGTGTGTGCAGAAAAACAGGGGGATTACAGTCTACAACTGTAGAGCTTGAAGTAAGCTATATGTAAATAGATCAGATGAAATAGACAATGAGAGAAGAAATCAGGAAGTTATTTTAATGTTATGGCTAATTGGTGAATTTTTCCACTTCTGACTCCAGTTGTAATCGATCAGTTGAGGCTTGATTTGGAGCTTAGAATTGGGATTGGGACACAAACTTTGCTAAGAAACTCTAGAACTAATTAGTCAACTAAGCAGTAAGTCATACTGTGTCCATATCACGGATGCAGGTTGAGGTAAGTTCTAGTGATGTATTTTTAAAGAGCTTTTTAAGTGACTATGTAGTTATGTTTGTTAGCAGTTTTAGCCTTGCTGCTTCATGCTCTAAACTAAAGAAGCAAGAAAAAAATGATAGTAAGTTGCACAAAAATATCTTCATATTAGAGATTTACATTCTCTGTTGACACATTCTGGCCTGCATTTCTGATATCTCTCGTTTCAAAGTGAAGAAAATGGTAAAATTGTCATGAAAGTGTAATTCTTCTACTCAATGAAATTTAAGTAGAAATTTAAAACTGCATTTCAAACTTTTCACCCATTTTGTTGCACCACCAATGAGAAATAATATTAAATTATGACATTATTCATCATATTTACACAACTTTCCACCTAATTCAGCCAACACGTTTGGAGTCCAAGTTTTGCTTCTTTAGTTTAAAAGTGGAGCTGCATTGCTAACAAGACGTTTACGTTATAATGCGCACACCATCTTTATTTACTGACTTTAACATGCTGACAAAAAGAAAATTTCAAAAATACTTTTTTTTGTGATTTTTTTTCACTACATTGTAAATTCCAGTTCTAGATTAAAATAAGAGGGTGGGAGTAAATTTTTTTTTTTTTTTTTTTGGGAGTCAAAAATTTTGGACCACCC
This sequence comes from Crenuchus spilurus, assembly GCA_036984385.1. Taxonomy (NCBI): domain Eukaryota; kingdom Metazoa; phylum Chordata; class Actinopteri; order Characiformes; family Crenuchidae; genus Crenuchus; species Crenuchus spilurus. The sequence goes on from BRDA01057724.1 coordinate 9,465, forward strand.
TTGGCTCCAGGTACTGGACTTACCTTCCTGCAGTCCTGACTTGTCCATGATGGAGAATTTGTGGAGAATTTTAAATTGAAAAATGTGATGGCAACCCTGTGCTCTTGCACACTTGGAAGAATGGGACAAAACAACACCTGAAACACTTCATCACTTGGTATCCTCACTGCCAAACCATCTTTCAAGTGTTGAGAAGAAATGTCAGCATTAGAGTGGTAAATGCTTTATTGTCCAAAACAGTTTTGCAGTGTGTTTCAGGGCTGAAATGCAGGAATGGATGTACGTATATTAACACATAACAAGAAGTTGACCAGACAAGACATTAAATATCTTGGGTTCATACTGAGTGCAGTGAAATAATAAAAAAAAAAAAAAAAAAAAAGAAAAACAGCATTTTTTTTTTTTTTACTTTCCCAGCTTTGTGCACAAAGTGTGTGTGTGTTGCACTCATTCTTCTCAAAAATGTTTTACATGAAAGTTTCCTTACGTGACTAATTACATCTCTGAGACTGAAGTACCTGGGAGCAAGTTTAGTCCTGTGAAAAAAATACACTTCTTGTTTCCTCTTCCTCTTCTCCTGCAAGCTGTCACTTGTGCGCTACATACTTCTGAGTTGAAAAAAGAATGAAATAGTTGACTAGCCTGAGCCTGATTTAAGTGCTAATTCCATTGTTATACAGGCTTGAATGAAGTGCTTATTATATTCTACAGTGTTGTTGTGGCAAATGCCAAACTTCCTATTCCTGATGGCTTTGATAAAGGAATGGGCCTTGTCCTTGGTAACAATGGGCCAGAATGGTTCCTATAGATTTCTGAAGATTTCAGTCTCCTCCGCTGCAGTAGTAATGAGCTTTCAGAATGTACTGACCCTGCCTTTACACGAATCAACAGGAAAAACGCCGCCCTTCATCAAACTACAGTTTGAAGTTTCCAACTTCTTCTTTGAGTAAACTGAGCTCAATAAAAATGACACATTGTGGTTAACGTTTTGTCTTTTACATCTTACTACTTTATTTAGACTTTGCTTGAAAAAGGAAAAGATGTCCTTGTCCTTTGATAAGACAAACCAGTCTTTAAAAACACAAGAATCAGCCTATTGAAGCAACACTGAATGTAAAATGATATATTAGTCATACATTAACTGTATTTACTGTGTATACATGTGCATCCATAGTTAACCTTTCAAAGAGTGTATATATATATTTTTTATTTTTCTTATTATATTTGCCTGATTTTCTCCCCAATGTGTTTGGTAGCTGCCCATTCATTCAATGACTCTCCTTATCACAGGTAATGTCCCTGATTCTAGGAGGGTGCAGACTAACACAGGCCTCCTCCAATTCATGGGAAATTCATGCATTTTTTCAAACTGCTGCCAATACATCACCACCAGGCAGCAAATGCACTCCAAGAAAAGTGGATCCACAGTTCTGATGGATAGCCTGGCAGACGCCTGATCCAGCCGACATTATTAAATAGTGCAGGAGAGAGAGTGCCATCTTACCTGCCCAGTGAGAGCATGGATAGTCTTTGCTTTTTTTGCTAATTTCAGCTGCTGATGGCAAACATCACAACCTGGGATTCAAACTCATGATCGTCAGACCATAGTGACATAACCTTAGTCCACTGAGTTACCCCATATTAATTTTGCTGTAGGTATTGAATAATGTGTAGTAGTTAATGAATAAAGTCTTAAAGACCTGGTGGAAAATAAAAATGTAATCTTCTTACCTCAAATGTACTAGCCATGTCCAAATTGGACATAATTTCACACAAAACCTCCAAAAATGGGCCAGACAAAATTATTGGCACCTTTTCAAATTGAGGGTAAATAACTGTTTCAAGCATGTGATGCTCATTCAAACTCACCTGTGATAAGTAACAGGTGTGGGCAATTTAAAAATCACACCTGAAACCAGATAAAAAGGAGAGAATTTGACTCAATCTTTGAATTGTGTGTCTGTGTGCGCCACACTAAGCATGGAGAACAGAAAGAGGAGAACTGTCTGAGGACTTGAGAACAAAAATTGTGGAAAAATATCAACAATCTCAAGGCTACAAGTCCATCTCCAGAGATCTTGATGTTCCTTTGTCCACGGTGCGCAACATAATCAAGAAGTTTACAACCCATGGCACTGTAGTTAATCACCCTGGATGTGGACGGAGGAGAAAAATTGATAAAAGGTTGCAACACAAGTTAGTCCGGATGGTGGATAAGCAACCCCAATCAAGTTCCAAAGAAATTCAAGCTGTCCTGCAGGTGCATCAGTGTCCGCTATGGCAGGAGACCCAGGAGGACCCCACTGCTGACACAGAGACATAAAAAAAGCTAGACTGCAGTTTGCCAAAATGTATGTAAGTAAGCCAAAATCCTTCTGGGAAAACATCTTGTGGACAGATGAGACCAAGATAGAGCTTTTTGGTAAAGCACATCATTCTACTGTTTACTGAAAAACGGAATGAGGCCTACAAAGAAAAGAACACTGAACTTCCACCATATTTGACTGTAGGTACTAAGATGTTTTGGGATTGTTTTGCTGGAACTGGGTGCCTTGACTGTGTGCAAGGCATCATGAAATCTGAAGATTACCAAAGGATTTTGGGTCACAATGTAGGGCCCAGTGTCAGAAAGCTGGCTTTGCGTCCTAGGTCATGGGTCTTCCAGCAGGACAATGACCTCAAACATACTTCAAAAAGCAACCAGAAATGATGGAAACAAAGCGCTGGAGAGTTCTAAAGTGGCCAGCAATGAGTCCGGATCTAAATCCCATTGAACACCTGTGGAGAGATCTTAAAATTGCT
>BRDA01057730.1:0-12263 GCA_036984385.1 Crenuchus spilurus
AATTTTGGGGTTATTTGCAGAAAATTTGTCTGATCTCCCTTTTCGGCTCCCTACCTCGGCAGCTATTTTGACTGCCGCCATATCTCCCCAAGGACATTGCTATGGTTGCTATGAGCCTTTATCCTCCCCAGCGTTCCTGAAGTTTTTTTTCACGTTTTACATGTTTACATGTTTTTCATGTTTTTTTTTCTCTTATTCCCCCATTCCTCATGTATGATTTCCTTATTTTCTGTGAAGGTTGGCGGCTGCCCTGCTAGCAGTGGCTGGGACCTGAATTTCCCACAAGGGATTAATAAAGTATATATCTATCTATCTTTCTATCTACATGTTCTGTAAAAGAAATGATGCAAACCATCAAATAATCTATTTTAATTCCAGGTTGTGAGGTAGCTGGTAAATGTCAAGGGGGTGAATAATTTCACAAGGCACTGTATTTATAAGGCTATAGTTCTGTAGTCTAATAAGAAAGTGCATTGTATTTGGCTACAGTATTCATCTAATAATTTAAATTTTTCTCTGTTTAAACTTGTGTGTTTTCTGCTCTTTAGCAGCTAGGACTGAATAAGTCCACCACTGACTGTACCTTTGACCTGTTTTCATTACCAAGGTCAGGGCTGGCAACTGCTATCCTGTCTCCATTTCAAATCTGTACTTCCCCAGCTGTGTCACAGTGGACTGTTTATGCAAAGCTGTGAGTCTTCATAACCAGGGCAATGATAACATTGACGTGCAAATGCATTCAGAGCCTGTCTGCCTCTGCTCCATTCTACTGATTTTCAGCTTCTCCACTTTTTATTGTAAAACTGATTTGGTTTTATTCACTATTGTGTTACTCTCAGTATATAAATTGTGCCTTCATTTTGATTGCAAAATTTTATTTTCCAAAACAGGTCAATCTTATATTATAAGGGACAGGTACCAACCATAGACGCTGGCCTATACTACCTTTGCATCAACCCTGCTAGACATTACAATTATAAATGGGGTCACACTTGTATTTTAAATACATATACCAACAATATCCAGATATTTCATACATTTTAATGCAAAATGTAACCAAAGCTTACATGTCTTCTGTAGAATATATGTAAATCTGGACATTTGTAATCTGCAACCCAGGAATTGAAAATAGCCAAGCTCATGCCCATGTTTGCCATCATTTGAAGAAGCCCTAGAACTGGTTCTGAAGAACCTAACTCAGACCAACAGTACTGAACAAAGGTTTGAGGCGAACATAGGGCATTAGAGAGAATGGGAAATGATAGAAAGACATAAAACAGAGATAGTCTATAGAAACTGATGTAGTAGATATACTGGAGGATCTGGCTTTGAGAGTCAGTTGAGAGAGCAGTGAGCTTTTTCCCTGAATTGTCTGTTGTGGCTTCTCATACCTGCACCTGCAGACTGGTAGCTTGTCTGCTGCTGTGTTTGTAATCTCAATGTGATGCAATCTGGTAAAGATCCCTGAACAAGCTCTCTTGAGACATTTTGGAGAAGGAGATATGGCACTACTGCCATATTGTCCAACTGAACATGCACATGGAATGTACTCAAGTGAAATGGCTGGAGGTTAGAGGCCCAGGCAGACTGCCCTGAACTCAAGCAGATTGATATGTGGATGATTCCAAAGGGGTGCTAGCAGCTGTTAGCTGCCATACAAATCAAAGAGATACCAGGAGTGCCATAGTACGTTGTTTTTCATTCCTTGTATGAGTTGTTTTATACAATTTCTTTTGCTATCTGCCAGTGAGCTGTAGAAGGTGTGACTAGACCTGTAGTCTCATGCATTTGGCTGAATTAATATTTCTCACCAGCATTAAAGGCAGATTTTGGACCCGTTTTGTTGTTTTATGCTTTAGTTGTGTTACTTTTGGGACCTGTCCTGTGACCAAACTGCACAGCCTCTTGTGGAAATAGGTCAGCAGAGACAAATGTTTTAGAGCCCAGTGAGAAATTAGACCATGTAGATTGCAATAAAAGTCACAGCTTATTGCACAACAAGGTGGGAGACTGCTTTGCTCTAAAAGTGTCCAATACACTAGTGTTCTCTATCACCTTCTACATTGGAGACAACACTGATTATTCCATAGATGACAAAGGAAATGATCACATTCATGCTCACTGTGAAGTGCGGTGCAAGTGACAGACCGAAGAAGGACATTGAATTTGTAGAATCCTCCCTTGAATACAACTTTCATTGAACAAGCAATTTTACTGTTTGGTGAATGACATTCAGTAGACTACTAGGGAATGCATCCTGAAATTCAGCTATTTTGAAAGCATGCAGGTCAACAAATGGACAGTAAAACTGAGCCCACTGATAAGTTTCTACTGGAGGAGAATGGGTAGTTCCAATTGTATAGGCATCATTTTTACCTCCCTGGACAATATTGTGACTAAATGCCCTTGTAGTGCAGTAGTCAGCACTGGAAAAGGACCTTTTAGCCCTCCAGCATATTTACAGAACCCAAGGGGACTCTACATTTTCCCCTCAGTTTGTTCTCTAAACCTGGGAAAATGAAGTTGGGGCAAAAGGTCTGGAAGACTTGGTAACCATCATCCATAATGTTCACTTTTAAGTTAAAATGCAAGCTTTAGATATATTTTCTAGTTAAATGTTGAATGGCAGCCCTCACCAGCTTACCCATAACAACATGTTAGCATTATTTCTGTCATTACTTGTAAGTGCTAATTCACACAATTAGCTATGTCAGGCTTCATTTGCAGCTCAACACAGTGTTATTTGCCCTTTCAAGCTTGTGAGATGCCAACTCATTAAGAGCTGATAAGTGCCAAGATCACACCAAGATCAAGAAATATTCAAGCATGAATAGAGTCAACTGTATTAACAAAGAACAAAATCTAAATCAAAATTGATTTATACACATCCAAGATGTGGATACAGAGAAGAAAATATCAGTAATACAAGACCATTGTCTTAATCAGTCAAAGTATAATAACATAGTAGTTACATTGTCTGGCCAGTTCATTCGTGCCATCTGGTACCTTCAGTATACAGTCATACATGCTCCATGACACTCTTCCTCTATAGAGGTATAAACGTGTACCTTTAGTTGTAAACAAATAGACTTTCAGAGCTTTCTCTATAGTCTCTCAAGTGCATTTTAATAGGAGTTCATACAAATACAATGTCAGCCCTGAAGGATTAATATTTGCATAAGGACACTGGATAAAGCAGAGCTTAATTAAATCATTGTTGCTCTTGATATTTGTGTAGTACATTGTACAGACTACTTTGCTCTTCATTTTGAACTGATAGTGCCAAGTTATAAATAAACATTCTCTGCTTTAAAGCTAAGAACCATGAAAATGTCATGTAGCCGGTTGTTTGATTTAAGTCTAATAAGTTCACTCATAAATAGAGGCAATTAATATAAAACACTTTATATATGTGTATGGGTAATGATGTATGACCAGTGCAGTGACATTATATATTCACTCAGTATTTCATTAGGATAACTTACCTTCCACTTCCTTGCCACATACCTTATCAGTACATCAGGTAGGTGCACAGTTATTGACTGTAGCCACTCTGTTGCTAAATTATTTTCTTCTACTTCATTCATTACTCAGTTTCCAACTGGCAAAAGTCACCGTGCCACTCCATTGCAAATTCAATAAATTATAATATGTTAGCATATTACCTATAACATGCTAATTACAAGTGTAATATGTCCTATTCAAACTGAAAGATCCCAGGAGCTTGGAACCAAAAGGTCACCAGTTTAATCCCCTGAACTAGCATTAAACATCTGAAGTGCCCTTGAGCAAGTCACCTGACTCCCAGCTGCTCCCTGGGCACCACCAGTAATGGAAGGCACATGGCACATATGTGATCATGGTCCCCTAGTGTGTATCTTTGTTCACTGCAAAGATGCGACACATAGACAAACACTGAAACCCTTGAATAATAACCATATTGTGACCTTGTTCTCTTGTTAACTAAATCATCCACCATTGAGATATAAAGGAAAACCTGAGAAACAAGGATCTCATGTCAGATAGCTTCTCCATATCAGACATCCCATACAGATGGTTCCAGTCACATATGCAGGCAGTAGTATCCAGCTTAACAGAGCTTAGCACTTTTACATCTAAACAACTGATTAGGACTCTGTAAGCCTTTGGATTGTGTAAGCCCTTAAAATACAAGGCCTTAACAAATTGGATCAAGCAAGGACGTTTCCTACAATGCTTAAAATGCATTGTTTGTATTTACATAGACTATATCCATGTGTTGAAAACTAACTGATATAACAATGGCAGACAAGCCATACTGTGTCTTAAAACTTATCTACTAGTTTGTGAGACCTTAATTAAGATCTGGATGTGGTTTGAGTTGGTAGTTTCATTGATGTTCTTTCTATATATATATATATGCAGTGGCGGTATTCTGATATGGGCAGCCACCCATGGTGGCATGACGTCAAAGGCAAAATGATGGTGGCCTGCGTCCTTGTGACCATTGCATTGCTTATTGCTGGCTGATGTTTGTGCCAGGGGGCGTATTAGATGTTGGAGTTTACTCACAAACTGTTGGTCGTTTGACAGCAGTGCAGGGGTTGGGGTGGGTTAGGGGTGGGTTAGGGGTGTTTGTTTCCTGGGAGGGCCTGGACGAGTTGTTCACCCAGGGCACCAAACAGCCTAGGACCTCCACTGTATATTATTTGGATTTTGTTAGCTGGACACATTAGTAAAATATCCATCATATGGTGGGAGACCCTCTAAGATCAACTTTTTTAAATTTAGTTCCTGACAATATTTCACCCCATTGCAAGCATCTTGAGTGCAAACAGAGACACAGGAAAACGAAAACATGATATCATCAGCCTCATCTCTTCCTGGGCCCGATATGATTTTAAGCTTGAGGGTAGTGTGAGGAATGAATGCGATACATGACAGTAGAACAGGAATAAAAGATGAATGAGAACATGATGGTGAAATAGACTACACCACTCTTCACTGTTTAAGAAATATTGTCTTTGAGCTGCCTGGAATGTCTGAAACAGAAGGACCACTCAGGAGAACTTATCTGGTGCAGATCCTTCCAAGTAGTACCAGTCTAGGCTGGAAACTTGCAATCTTACACCTAACTGATCAAGAACTGAGAAGAGAAATGGCTGAAATGTTCAGTCCCCAGGCTAAACCACATTTTAAACAGAGACCACCCCAGGCATTTGACTATATGTTCCCAGTGTACTTTAGGGCCCATCCTCAGCATGCTAGCCTTGAGGACTGATAAATGAGGTGCCACTTTTTGTGATGTGTAGGATTCTTCCACAATTGCAGAGTACCAAGTTTACACAAAAGCTCCAACTGCCAAAAACAATGGGCAAAATGATGGCAAGTAATCATCATGATTAATTAGCACGATTCTCTACAGTACTTTGGGCTCAATAATAGCTTTGCTGATTTTATCTATGCAAACTTGATGCAAACCTTATGCTTCTGCAGAATGTGCCAGTCCAGCACTGCTCGATGCCTCAGAGTAACCAGAGATTTCCTGATGATGCTGAAGCTCGCAGTGCCAACACTGCTTCTGGGTTTCCACAGCTCCAGAGGCCCTGAGCAATAAAGCAGCTCCAGGAAGATGAGAAAAGAGAGTGGCTCTCTGAGCTGTTCCTTCAGCCTCGAGACAAGAGGGCAGCCCTAGCAAGAGGAGCAGATCAGACAGCTCCAACAGTCCTGTTCATCTGAGTAGCTCCAGAAAGAGGAGAGTTACTCTCCAAGTTTCCTATTTAACAGCCTCAAGACAGATGACAGCCCAAGCAAGAGATCTGACAGTGATGAGGAGCATGACTAGTCACTACCTGCCCTAAAAGCAATGCTTTGCATGATGATTAATGCTAGTTGAGATGATGGTGGTAAGCTAAATTAAATAAAATGTTTTGCTGACATAATCTAAGTTGAAAGTGGTGTTATTTGTACACACCTGTTATAGAAAATGATATTAAGGGTAGTTTGTAGCATGTTAAGTGGCTAACAGGGACACTGTTTTTGTCAATTATTTCTATTCAGGGATGAAAACGACAGGCACTACTTAAAAACTTTTCATGAACGTTATCCATCATCTGTTTAATCCTGATCAGAGTCGTAGTGAGTTGCCCTACCCCTTCACTAGGCACAAGACAGAGCATCACACTGTCTTAGCCAAACCCAGAACTGGGCGCCAGTTCATTGCTGGGCAAACACACCCCTTAACAATACCAAATTCCAGTACCAAATTCACCTATCTTCCTTGTTTTTGGATGGTGGGAGGAAACCCACATACAGTGCTGCTTGAAAGTTTGTGAACTCTTTAGAATTTTCTATATTTCTGCATAAATATGACCTAAAACAACATCTGATTTTCACACAAGTCCTAAAAGTAGATAAAGAGAACCCAGTTAAACAAATGAGACACAAATATTATACTTGCTCATTTATTTATTGAGGGAAATGATCCAATATGACATATTTGTAAGAGGCAAAAGTTTGTGAACCTCTAGGATTAGCAGTTAATTTGAAGGTGAAATTAGAGTCAGGTGTTAATTCTCAATTAATGGGATGACAATCAGGTGTGAGTGAGCACCCTGTTTTATTTAAAGAACAGGGATCTATCAAAGTCTGCAAGTCACAACAAAATGTTTGTGGAAGTGTATCGTGGCATGAACAAAGGAGATTTCTGAGGAGCTCAGAAAAAGAGTTGTTGATGTTCATCAGGCTGGAAAAGTTTACAAAACCATTTCTTAAGAGTTTGGACCAATCCACAGTCAGACAGATTGTGTACAAATGGAGGAAAATCAAGAACATTGTTACCCTCCCCAGGAGTGGTCGACCAACAAAGATCACTAAAAGAGCAAGACATAATGTGAACCCAATTCTAACCACCCAGCCACCAAACATTATAATGTGTATAAATAGAAAATACTTTTTGCTAAGTAACTCAGTTTACTGGGCCAAAGTGACTCACTGGAGAGCTTCACTTGTTCTTGCTGTTAGTCTTATGAAGAAATAGATGATTATTAGACTAAAAAACTTTAATGAAAGACTTCCTGCACTACTACATCAACCTTCCGACAGCCAATCCACAGTAAGCATTCAAAGCCATCAGAATGAATCATTACTATATTAGTATATTACACAGTTGTAGGTTTGGACAAAGTGCCCTCTTTAAAAAACCCCATAATCTTATTTAACACCCTTCAATTCCTATACGCTCTGAACACATGCAGGCATGTCAATACAAATGTCATCAAAAGGTTCAGAAATGAGAATGGACATATTTATATTTTCATAATGTGTATAGATTTGTGTTGGCATTGTCTGAACATCAGCACTTCTGATCCTTTAAATGTTTTGCTGTAAGTCTTTCAGGCTAAGAGCAAAGCAATTGGAGGAAGGCATGGTGCACTTCACTCTGACATTCAGGAGACCAAAAGAAAGTTAAATGAGTTTTGTGGTTTTGAGTGAAGCTTAAATGAGCTCGATTGATCTCAATAAATAAAGCTATTGAATGGAACATTCAGCACTGGTCGTTTTGTAAATGTCGCCGGGTAGTGGAGTGGAAAGCTTTCCCTCCCCTCTCTCCTTGTCCTGACGCTTGCCATGATGTATTGTATTTGGAGTGAGCGAGATTTGACGGAGGCGGAGAAAGAGTATTGACCAGAAAAGAAACTGACATTCAGAAAGTGTATGTGCATAGAGCCAGACGCAATGCTGATGGCGCTTTCACTTCAGGTTGTTTCAGCTGGAAACTAATGGGAGTGAAATGGTGTATAAATCACATGGATTGGAGAGAAAGAAAATATCTGCCAGGGATATGACTGTATCGTGCAGGGAGACTAGGTTCTGTACACAAATACATCATAAACATCAAGAACAACCAGGAGTTATTCAGCAGCAGGCAATGCACTTAAAGAAAGGGAACAACATTACAGCACCTGACAACAGTTTAGAAATAGTGCATGATTAATTGATTATTTTTGCAAATCATGTTCTTTGAAAGTGCAGTAATGTACCTGACAATCAGCCACCTCTTTGGTTTTTCACTCATATTGTATCAGCTCCACCGACAATATAGATGCACTTTGTAGTTCTTCAGTTTCCTCAGTTTGTCTGATTGCACTGTTAACCTTGCATCACCTTGTTCTTCCATGGTCAAGGCCACCAGTGAATGGTGGTGATAAAATGAGTATAGAAACAAGGAGGTGGTTTTAATGATATGGCTGATATATACAGGAGTTAGACAATGAAACTGAAACACCTGTCATGTTAGTGTGGGAGGTTTCATGGCTAAATTAGACCAGTCTGGTGGCCAATCTTCATTAATGTCACATTGCACCAGTAAGAGCAGAGTGTGAAGGTTCAGTTAGCAGGTAAGAGCACAGTTATATAGTATATTACAATGCACACAACATTATGGTGACATACCAGAGTTCAGAAGAGGACAAATTGTTGGTACACGTCTTGCTGGCGCATCTGTGACCAAGACAGCAAGTCTTTGTGTCTAAATATTATTGAGCCACTTTGGGGTGTTTTGGAGGAGCGAGTCAGGAAACGGTTTCCTCCACCAGCATCACGTAGTGACCTGGCCACTATCCTGCAAGAAGAATGGCTTAAAATCCCTCTGACCACTGTGCAGGACTTGTATATGTCATTCCCAAGATGAATTGATGCTGTATTGGCTGCAAAAGGAGGCCCTACACCTACTAATCAATTATTGTGGTCTAAAACCAGCTGTTTCAGTTTCATTGTCAAACCCCTGTAGAGCTTAATGAATTCATCTCAAAATCTCAAAGTAAGCATTACTGGATGTTTGTGGGATTATTCAGTGGATTATTTATATTCAAGCAAAAACAGAAGCATCAATATAGAAGCATAAACACAACCTAAAATGTAAAAAAATATGATAAATTCCAACTGGAGTCAATCCAAGAGAACACAACACAGCTTCAGCAATGTCTTGTTTAGGTGTTTTAATACGTCTGTCTAACAACCTTTGATACCTAATATTAGGATTAAAAGACCTTTTCATAAGGTGAAAGGTTATTCAGCATTTTTAATGCCAGTAATAAGAATGTAAAGGAGCAAAATATGAGGAAACTAGTGGAGAGATGCTAAAACTAAGCACTTTAAGATGTTTATTACTGAATGTTTGGCCAAAATCATAGAGTTTTCAACCATGTGGAGGACAGAAAAGATATAATAATAAAAAAGTTGATAAAGTAAAGAAAATGTTTCTATGCAGAACCATGAACACTCAAAGAACCCTTTGCATAGGTAAAGGGTTCTTTCCATGATGAAAGCCTTCTTCAGATTGATGAGGAATTTGTTATAGATGGTTCTATACAGAACCTTTTTGAAAGTGGTTCTATATAGCACCAAAAAGGGTTCTCCAGCTGTTATGATTTCAAGCTTGTAATAATAGAGCAATGCTTTTTGGTGCTATATAGAACCACTTTCAAAAGGCTTCTATATAGAACCATCTACAGCACATTCCTCATCAATCTGAAAAACCCTTTCCCCATGCAAAGAACCCTTTGGATTCTTTGAGTGTTCTTGGTTCTATATTGATCCATTTTCTTTATTAAGAAACCCTTGAAGAACCATCTCTTTTAAGAGTGTAGACTGAGAAAACATGATTGTGACACTTATTATGAATATTGATGATCTTAATTTAAGTGATTTGATTCTTATCATGAAGTTGAGGTTTGACTTAAGAGCGGTTTTTAGGCCCAGGATTATTGAGTTTATTAAGTTCAATTTAAAGATAAATCCCCTAATATTTGAGTGTATTTGTTCAGAAAGAAGCCTAGAAGGATTTAAAGATAAATCACCAAAATTTGCAAGAGCGCCTAGATCAGCTTAACCCATTCTCAAGTAAAAAGATTAAGTCATTGAAATAATGTCTTAAGGAAAATAATAAGTAGAATTAGACGTGTGAAAACCAAAAGCAGATCAAAAGAATGTCTCCAGCATTGGGTTCCCAATAGAAATGAATGCTGAAGCAAAAGTTCTGCAATAAAAACGTAATGCTTCAAAGCTCATCAGTGTTTAACCAAACTGGTACAATGTCACTCATTCATTCACCTTCCTTCCAATCACGAGTTACTACTCAACTTTAAAAGGAAGCAATTCATCTCTGCTCTATCGATCGCTTGTGCCTTTACATTACCGTCATCCTCTTTCCTCCTCAACACCACCAGGTTGATCCCAGTCCTGCTGCCTTGGGGGGGTGCCATCCATCTGTCCAGCAGTGTCTGCTCCAGATTGAATGCTGCAGACGGGGCCTAGGCCAAAGTCCCTAATAATTAACCTCTCCGCTAATATTATCTTATGAGTTTTTATGGCAGAACTGCAGTGAAACTTCATCATACCAGCATCCAGCGTCTTCTAGCACAGGAACTAAAGTTTGTTAGATTCAGTTCTTCTCTTTGTTTGATGCTTCAGGTCTAAAATAAAATGTTAAAGCTCTAAAGTGAAAAGAGTACAATCTCAGCCACCCAAGAGCTTAACTGGAGCTTTGTTCACACTACAGGCTAAATTGTTTTGTAAAAACCAACTGTTCAACCAAATCTGATTTGTATGGAGCCCTGGAGGTAAAAATAAAAATTAATTTGAGGGAATGTTTTGCCGTTAATGTACATGATTTTTTAAATCTGAGTTGTTCAATTAACAATTTATTCTCATTTTCTTTTAATTATGTACACATTTTCTTTAATTCCTTCCCACAATTAACACTTTATCTCATTTTCTTATAATCATGTGCATGTTTTCTTTTTATATGTACGAACATTGTGTACAAGCAGATAGTCCTGCTTGTATGATGGTTCCCAGCACTGCAGCTGATCATGGAACCAGAAACTGTGATAATCTAAGCACAGTGGCTTTATCTCTGTTAAATATAGTCATGAGAAAGTGCAGTTTAGTGAAGGTTGAGGTTGTACTTTATGGAAGCTGCATCTGCAGCAATGAATCTGAATGCTGGTTGCTGACTGTGATGCCAAACTTTACAAGAGAAGCTACAATGTCGTTCTAACACAAACCTAAGTCAAAATTAAACCCTCTATACATTATCTCCATACTTTATCACATACATCTAAACACATTAAAACCCATTAGATGATTTCAGGGAACTGTTAGCCTGTTTATACACATTTTGAGCATAATTCACCTGAGCTTAGAACACCTAGAAGGAAAGAACAGGTCTGCATGTTGTTTCTGGACTTCCACTCAGCATTTAACCCAATCATCCCTCAACACATGATAAGCAAACTGATATCCCTTGGCTTCAGCACCCAGCTGTGCAGCTGGCTGCTGGACTTTTTAACAAACAGACCTCAGTCTTTGTGGGTGGGCAACAACATTTCCAGTGTCATCTCTCTGTGTACTGGTTCCCCTCAGGGCTCCATTCTGAGACCGCTACTGTTCACTCTGATAACACATGACTGCTGTGCCAGGTCCACTACCAACCACATTGTGAAGTCTGCAGACAACTGTTGGGCATTATGACAATGAAGTTGACTACAGAGGTGAACTACTTGTTTGACTGGTGGGCAACAAAAAATTGGCCCTGAATGTTGAGAAAACTAAAGAGATCATCATCGACTTCAGGAGCCAACCCAACCACACATCCCTCCAACAAGGACACAGCAATGGAGATAGTCAGAAAAACTAAATTTCTGGTGTTACAAATACACTGTGACTTGGTCCACTCACACTGAAGCTCTGGTCAGAAGATACACTTCCTGAGACGAATGAGAAGAGCACACCTCTCACACCTGTCATCCCCTCAAAACTCATCACAAAACTCACAGACTTAGGCATCAGTTCCCTCATCACCATAAACACCGGTGTACCACAAGGCTGCGTAATGAGTCCCTTCCTCTACTCTCTCTACACCCATGACTGCAAACCTGTTGATGGTTCCTGTCAGGATTCATGCTCCCCTCCCTCACTCCAACTCCCAACTCACCCCTCAACAACCATACACTCACTCAGCCAATCCCAGGAGAGTACACAGATCACACTCTCCTGAATATTGATCTCACCTGCTGCTCATTCACAGACTCTATTTAAACCTCCACCTCCCAGACCACCATGCGAAGTATTGCCACACTGTTTTGCTACCTTGTGCCTTACCAAGCCTTAATTCCTGCCTAGTCTATCGTACTTTATGACCATATCCTGCTTTTTCGACTTTGTCTCTGTTTATGCCCTCTTGCCTTGATCTTCGCTCGCCAGGTATTTTGACCCCATTG
>BRDA01057730.1:12273-35462 GCA_036984385.1 Crenuchus spilurus
GTAACGTAACACAATAACCGAACTTATTTTTTGTTTTATTGTTATATCACTGTATACTCAGATTACATTAATTGTACAATATCTCTGGTAACAATCAGGTGTTGTGGGACTTCTCTTGAAGATGAGACCTAAGACGGACTAAAGGTCTCGAAGAGAATCAAAGACGGTCTTCTAGCCTCACAGAAAACGAACGGACCCGGTCCACTCCATCCATACGAAGAAATAATCAGAGGAGTAGGACATTATACCTCTATCGACTACCCGACCTTACAGAAGGTCCTTATGGTCCTGATCTTGTAGTAAGAAAAGTAGTTTCTCAGCCTTAGTCGTCACTACCTGGAGAGTGAATGGTGTTCCAGAGAAATCCAGGTGGCCAGTTTCCGACTCTTTGATGAAAAGAATGATGTTCTAGTCCTGGTATTCCTGGAAGACATTCCAGCCCATCAGCTATCTCCATATTACAGGATGAGGAGACTAATAAAGAAGCATACCTACCTCACCTGGCCCAGGCAAGCAAAAGACACTCCGATCTTCTGGCAGAAACTAAGAGAAGCTCTGGAAATCAGGCAGAATCCAGAGTAGAAGTTCTCTTCAGGGTGTTGTGGACTAACAATGGTCTCTATAACATGTTAATTACATTAGACTCATATGTCACTATATTGTTATTTTGTTTTTTATTCAAGCCAATAACACAATGCAATGCTTCTGTCAGGATTCATGCTCCCCTCCCTCACTCCAACTCCCAACTCACCCCTCAACAACCATACACTCACTCAGCCAATCCCAGGAGAGTACACAGATCACACTCTCCTGAATATTGATCTCACCTGCTGCTCATTCACAGACTCTATTTAAACCTGCACCTCCCAGACCACCATGCGAAGTATTGCCACACTGTTTTGCTACCTTGTGCCTTACCAAGCCTTAATTCCTGCCTAGTCTATCGTACTTTATGACCATATCCTGCTTTTTCGACTTTGTCTCTGTTTATGCCCTCTTGCCTTGATCTTCGCTCGCCAGGTATTTTGACCCTATTGCCTGTTTTTGGTTATTGAGACTGCCTTTCCCTTTTTGCCCTGTTTGCTTGTGAGGACTTGTGTTTTGTATTTGCATCTGAGCCTATTATTAAAACACTCGTTTATTTCAGTGTTTGGTCCAGTCTGCTCCCTTGTCAGCTCCATTCCTCACAGTTCCAATACCATCATTAAGTTTGCAGATGACACCACGGTGACGCTGAGAAAACTAAGGAGATCATCGTGGACTTCAGAAGGAATGCTGACCCACATCCACCCATCCACATCAATGGGACAGCAGTGGAGCATGTGAGCAGCTTCAAATTCCTAGTTGTTCACATCTCCGAGGATCTCACCTGGATGACCGGCTGCTCCAAGCTGCTCAAGAAGGCTCACCAGCGCCTCTTCTATCTTAGGGCTTTGAGGAAGAACCACCTGTCCTCAGACATCCTGGTGAACTTTTATCGCTGCACTATTGAGAGCATCTTGACCAACTGCATTACAGTATAGTACGGGTGCTGCTCTGCCTCATACCAGAAGGCGCTGCAGAGGGTGGTGAAAGCCGCCCAGCGCATCATCGGAGCACCACTTCCTGCCATAGAGGACATCTACAGGAAGCGGTGTCTGAAAAAGGCTGGGAAAATCATCAAAGATTCCAGTCAGCCAGCACACAGACTTCACCCTCCTGCCCTCTGGGAGGCATTACAGGAGCCTCCGGACTAAGACCACCAGGTACCGGAACAGCTTATTTCCCACAGCTGTCACACTCCTGAACTCTGCCTCTTAATATCTGAACAATAACTACGGTCTGTATCCCAACACACACCATAATACATGGACTTAAACACCAGTTACCGGCTCTTTCATCTGTTGTATATACTGCCCACTACTGTATATACTGTATAATAATCTACACTGTTCATAAGTACATACTTATATTATTATATTATTTATCAGAGGTGGGGGACTCGAGTCTCATGACTTGACTCGAGTCGCAATTTTGAGGACTCAAGACTTGCTTGACTAATGCTGGTGAACAACTCGACTTGACTTTGACTTGATCTTTATGACTTGAGAGAGAGATGACTCGAAAAGATTTCATTTTTAATTTAAATATTTGCAATTTAAAAACAAAGTTAGATTATGCTAGAAGATTTCATTTTGAAGCATGATTGGCTGACTTTACAGTACATGCAGCACGCAGAACGCTAAATAGCAGCAATAACGAGCCATGGTAGCACATGGAGCGAGGAGGAGACCAAATGTTTAATATAATTTCGGTCTGATGAACATGTGAACAGTCAGCTTAAAAACGAACAAAAATACTGAAACGTGCAGCTTATTTTCTGAGATAATGAGAGAGAACGGATATAACAGCATGACAGCGCAGGCAGCGGTATATAAAAGTATTTAAACATGTCAGATGCACGTCCTATGCTTCCATACACGTCCTTCTACAAACCAATCAGTGTCGAATGTAGGAAGACGCACACTACGTAAGTGATGACAACAGTACATGGGCATGTCATAATAAAAGTCCTTGAAGCACTCACAAAAATGCAGTGTGAAAACAAACCTAACCGGACCAAATGTATACAAAATAACAAACACACAAAATGTATACACATGCTATTGTTGTTATTTTGTTCTGTTCATATCTACCCTGTCTATCAACCTTGACATCTAGCATATGTAAAGATAAGATTACTTAAATTTGAAAGTTATGCTAAAGTTAAATATTTCTTTAATGTTGTGGCAGAGATGTTTGCTAGTGTGGATATGAACTGGACAAAATAGCATGAATAGTATGTGGCATACTAAAAACATTATGTGAATGTTTTCATGGTTTGATGTAAAGTTTGTAATATTAACATTTCAGACATTGTTTTATAGGTAACAGGTTTACATTTCAGGCAATATGTTTTTATTTATTTTTATATACTTATTTGTATTTTATCTACTATTCAGTTGATGATGTAATACTTTTTGTGCTCAGAAATGTTCATTAAGAAGCACCTTTGAGAGATGCATTAATAAGTTATGGAGAAATGACGTGACCCTCTTGATAGGGGAAGTAAGCCATTAAGTAAGTTATGTAATTGTATGTTTGAGGTATATTTGATGTTTAATAAGTTTAGTTTATGTTGAAATAAAACTCAGTTTGTATACGACCGTCTATACTGATTTAAATGTGTGACTTGACTTGTGACTTGCTTGACTTATAGCAGGAACTCGACTTGACTTGCTTGGTTCTCACCACAGTGACTTGGGACTTGCTTGAGACTTGAAGGCAATGACTTGAAACTTGCTTGTGACATGCATATGAGGGACTTACTCCCACCTCTGTTATTTATTATACTGTTTATAAATATTAATATTTATAATCTGTTCATAGTCTGTACATTCATAACCTGTATATACTCATAGTCATTTATGGACTCATATCCAAACAATTCATCGTACATCTGTAACATGCATATTTATATTTTTTGCTAAGCACTTCTGGATGGATTGCTTTGTATTTGTGACATGTGCAATGACAATAAAGTTGAATTCTATTCTATTCTATTCTAAAGGAGCACTGTGGAGATCATACTGACCAGTTGCTTCTTTGTCTGGGAAGGAGCCAGCAGTGACACTGACTAGAAATCAGTGCAGAGGGTGGTCAAGACAGCGAATAGAATAATTGGGACTTTACATCCTCCCATATAGGACATTGTGACAAGTTGCTGTCTGACTATATTAACTATTCAGAGTTATTGCAAAGATCAAGTGGCCAGACTTGCTTATAAGGATTCCAAGATATTTAGGTAACATATCTTACTTTGCATGTTTGATGTTTTTACAGATATCAATCAGATTTCATGCCCATCTTTGTTCCTAAATGATTCAACTTTTTTTGGATATGGCTTTTGTACCAAATATTGATTACAATCACCCGTTGACATCACCCGTTGGCATTATCTAATTGTTTTATTTTGATTTTTTACTAGCACAAAAACTTGACCAGAGACCTGAAACATCTTGCGTTTATACCCTCTGCAATGGAATAAAAGTTAAACTAAATGTAAGAGACACTGTTGTTTTAAATAGAATTTTCCATACTGTTTTATCTTTTTCTAATTTGGGCTGGTATACGAATTTATAGAAAAATAATGGTTAATATAGCGGGTTGTGCTTAGAGAGGAGGTTAACTTTAGGTTTACATTAGGTAACATTAAAGAAAAGGCAATATAATATAATATCATTAGCTTGTGGACAGCTTTTATAGAATTTGTTTTCATATTTCTCAAAACAGCTACACAAGTACTAGCTACAGTACATATTAGCATCTAAAGTAGGTTCATGTCACTAGTCACTCTTCAGCATAACACAGCTTGAGTATATTCCTTAATTTCACAAACTGTAGATGAAATTTAAAAATTAAGTCAGCAGCTCAGTCAGGCAAGTGAAGTGAGAAGATAATGAAATAATAACAGATTCATCTCTCATTAATCACCAAGTTCTTGTATGCATGAATTTATGTAAAATAACATGTTGTTAAAGCTAGAGAGAAATAAGTGAAGGAGACTGACAGGGTGAAGAATCAGATCCAATGGGGGTTACTGTCAAGAAGAAAGTGAATGAGAGTTGTTAACAGTGTGTAATACAAACTACAGAGACAGATCTATTTTATGCCAGCTTGACCTAACCTAGCCTGACCTAGCCTGACAATATATTTCCTTTCTAATGCTACTCTGAAGATTTGTGATGAATCGACATTTTTGTGTCCATTAAAGTAATCTCTTATCTTATACCTCCAAATATAAAAAAACAATACAAACTGAATGTAATCAAAGTTTTATAATCTTTACTTAGGTAGACAAATGTAGCATTGAAAGTCTTGCCCAAGAAATGAGTTCTGCAATAAAACTCATTCATTTGGCTTCCTGGCCAATCACAAGTTACTACTCAACTTTAAAAGGAAGCATTTTGTTTCTGCTCTATTGATTGCAGCTGCTGATGTGTCAACGTTATTCTCCTTCTTCCCCGCCACCGCCAGGTTGGTCCTGGTCCTTTTGCCCAGGTGGATGGCTCCGCCCAGGCCGTCCAGCTATCAAGCAGTGTCCACTGTATCCACTGTAGCCAGAATGCTGCAGACCTGGCTGGGGATGGGGCCTACGCCAAAGACCCCAATATTTAGTCTCTCTGCTAATATAATATTCTTGTGTTTTTACGGCAGAACTTGACCCAGGATCACCTGCTTTGTGTGTTTAAGTTAGACATGAACGTTTTTTTGAATCCCAGGACAATCCAGAGAACCAATTTCCGATCCTTCTAAGACCAGTGCTCTATACTTTGCTTCAAACAAACTGTATGTGTGGAAGCATTCTGCCCAAAGATGCATGTGGAGATGTGCATTTGTTCATTTGTAACATAATTGCTTCAGCTGATTGCGCCACTGCCCTTTTCAAGTTTAGTGATGGCAGGAAAGGATTGTTATGCACAGCGGAGCTGTGGAGGAGACTGAATGCCTCACTTATGGAGTAAAGAAGGTATTCAAGTGCAAACATTCACAACTGATAAAAACTCAGTGTACCAACAGTGTACCAAACAGTGTAGCCATGTCAGCTAAAGTAAAAAAACTGTCAGCAGTATCTGAATGTATGCGATTCATTTATTCACTGTTCACTGATTCCAAAAAGCACTGTTCTTAGCTGCCTGGATGTTTGTATTCAATGAAAAGAGTAAAAAGCAGTAAATGGCTGAACCCAGTGCCTAAAGTTGCACCAGCTAGCCACAGAAAAGTGATGGAATTGTGCAATTGATCCACAGATCAGATTCTTCTGCCTGAAAGCAAACCAGAAATAATGAGCCTTTCCCCCAAACAAAACCCAGAATTCATTGTTACATGATTGAGAAAACTGTGAATTCATCCTTATTGGTACAGGTTGTGTTTTTCTCAGTTACAGAATCAGACCTCAATCTGCAATGGCAGCAACAGTATTACCTATTGTGCTATGTAAACCCCATCATATTTTCATCACCTGCCATTTATTAAGTAGCTTTGGTGCTATCCTGACCACCCAGTCAAAAACTTCTGGACTTGCAGAGGAACACCTGCAATAGAAATTACCACCAGATGCTATGTTAATCCCATCTGACTAGGGTTTCAGTGCTACAACCCAACATTGTTTCAGGTCATTGGATGGAAAGCAGACATAGAATATATAGAATAAGAACAATGACACTGTGTAGCTGCAGATATCTAATGCACTATAGCTGCCTCTGTTGGGTTGGATCAGCATTTGGCACCAGACGGGAGCTTCTCACCTGATGCGGACATCTATTTTCCCCCTTGTGGTCAGACAACCCGCGGCGGCTCTGAATTCAATATCTGCCAGAGAACATTGACTCTCGTCTCCCAGCAGGCTGCCAGGGTCAGCCAAATCTGTGTGAAATTAAAATATCTTGGAGCCCTTTGAATAGAAGAGAGGGGAAAATGGATGAAAATGAAAGGGGGAGATGGAGGGTGAAAGGAGGGAAGGAGATGAAAAAGCTTTGGCTCTGAAAAAAGCAGAGCGGACATCGAGCTCCCACCACGTTTAGTGTGTCCCTGTCGAATGGCACTCAATCAATCCATGCACACACCTGCCAGAGTCTCTTCAACTTCAAAAAGGCCTGTGTGTGGCTGTGCACACGTTACTGAGACCCGATGGTGTGTGTGTTGCTGATAGTTGATGACAGATAATGCTGCAGAGGGACACACTCTGCCAACTGGCAACTGGTGTCTTTAAACAACAATCTGTCCCGCTGTTCCTCGGATGCTTTCTCGTGTCTTTTTGCTGCTTCTCAACATGCATACTGAAGTTAACTTTCAGCAGCTAAGTTGTTTACTGGGTGCTTTCTGCGTAAGCCGGCGTGCTGGGAGTTTCTGAGTGTTTGTATCTTGCCTGTCGCAGGTCAGATAAACATGCTGTTTTAAGCCTCTCATTGTTGGCAGTAGAAGCACTAGAGTCAGCTCTCTGATAGAAGCTCGACTGACCATCTGACTCGGCTGAAAGGTGTGTGTGTGTGTGTGCCCATCTGTCCTTGTCTTTGTGTAATAAATTCCAGAATTAAATTCCAGAATGCATAGGCTAGAACATTCACCACATCAAAACTAAAATGGTTCTACATTTCAATTCAGTTGAATGAATTGGATAAACTCAATTACCCTATTACTGTATATCACAGTTACCCTAAATGCAACTGACTAATCTTCATAACGGTAAGAAACAGGGCCATACAGAGGTATAGAGGAGAGGTACAGAGAGGTTTCTTAATGTAACCTTTTTGAAAGATGAGTATGCATGGTTTGTGATTGATCAGATACGTTCATTTTTGTTCTTTACATGATGTGATGAAGCAACGTAATAGTAATAGTGGCCCTATTTTATGTATATATGGACTTTTACTACTGATACAAATCAGCTTTCCAGAAATTTGGGTCCAGACCAGAACAAGATGAAGAACACTGTGTGGAACTCAGAAGGAAAAACTGAATAAGGACCACTGATGCTTTTTTATTGGCATGGTGATGGTCCTGGCATCAAAATCTTTAACTGTTCCACACTTTTTAACCACCACAGAATGGTTCTTGGTCAGCAAAATTTGTTTGATTCAGGCCCCATTATCTTACTGGACTGGAACCAGTGAATCTCTGATGCAACTGGCTGGAGGAAAGTGCCCTAGTAAAGCTGTTTGCCCTTTTTTCCCCCATTTACAACTAAAAGAGGCCCTGCAGAAATAAAAATGGCATGAATTCTGATGTATTGGACTTGGTGATAAAACAAACTGATAGGTGATGTCTATACATCTATCCATTCATTATCCGCTTAAACCTGATAAAGACAATTCACAGATCAACTGTCTGGTGAAATGAACCTGGGAACCTGGTGCAAATCATCAGCAACTACCTGATCATCTTTTTAAAACACTGATTCTGGGCAGTTAGACATGCAAAAGAAGGGCGTGTTGCTCCATCTGATCACTTCTCAACCTTTTGGCTAAGATCCGTTGTGTAGCATCCGTTCTTATCAGATATGTGCTGTATATGAGGACTAAATATTACTTCCGGGACGTGGCCTGGGTTGCAGTTAGTCCCTTACCCCCTCACTGGGTGAAGGGCAGTTATCATTACATTATTCAATTAAGCCCAGGACAGGACACCAATCCATCGCTGGGTGCACACACACACTGACAATTTAGAGTAACCAATCCACCTGACCTCCATGTTTTTGTTTTTTTTTTTGGACCGTGGCAGGAAACCTGAGACCCCGGAGGAAACCCACGCAGACACAGGGAGAACATGGAAACTCCGCTCAGATGGGGACTCGAACCCAAGACCTCAGCGCTGAGAGGCGAACGTGCTAACCACTAAGCCACCGTGCCGCCCCTGGATGGATTACATGTGAAGGTCAAATCCCTCTGTGTGCAAACATATTGACAATAATTGTACAGGGAGACAGAGATTGTACAGGGAGATGGAACTAGCTTGCTCTGCTCCACACATTGAGCTGGTATTGTAGTACCTGCAGTACCTGTCCTCTCCAGTACACTTGAACACTTTATCACAATGTATATCCTCTACCCTAACACCTGATATTTAAATATAAATGATAAAAAGTTTGAGATCCAATAGGGGAACATGCCATATGCCAGTGCCTTGTAAGTAAACTGTAATAAGATGTACTGTATGAATAACACAGTGGTAACTGAAACCATGCTACAAGGGGCAGCCATGCCCTTGTAATTAAGTTGTAGTTAAGGCACCTGCCTTGTCGTGAGAAGGTTGCTGGTTTGAGCCCTTGAACTGACCTGCATGCACTGCACTCTTTCAAAGGTAAAATTCCTCAAGTGCTGGTCATTGCCTTTAGCTTTTTCAACAGATTTCTCCACATCCTCATTTAAGTTTATCACTTTAAATAATTTAGTTACCAACCCTTGATTAACTACCAAAATGTCTATAGACACAAAACTATGCTTCAGTTCTCTTTTCTTACCGTTGTAGCTCCGGGTCTGAATCGCGGAAGAGTGAATGGTGCTCAAGTGTTTTTTTTCTTTCTTCAACTCAGGATGATCAGCCACCAGGTGAACAGAGCTAATATGATTTCAGAAATAATCTTTTATTTCCTTCTGCCTGGCGAGAGGTGAGGCAATCAATTGGGGCGGTGAGGAAGTCTCTCTCACATACACGCACACACATAAAGCGTAGTAAGTTATGGAGAGGATAATAAGTATGCAGGGAAAAGATGGCGCGCATGCTGAGGGCCCCGTCGCAGCGCTTCTGAAAATGATTTAATCAGTCATCTGCAGACAGCAGGAAACGCCATGACAACGTGATTTATCTCTCTATCCCTCCCTCCTTCCCCACTCCACCTATCCTCCTTCCTCCCTCCTCCATTTCTTTATCCCTCTCTACCTCTGTCTGTCTTTCTGGTGTTCTCGGTTTCTTCTTTACCTCCACTGGTCTTCTCACAGGATGGGCATCTGACGACAAAAGAAATGATTCTTCAAACAAATCCAATTTAATTGCCCAGAGACTGATAGTTGACATGCTAGGAGATGACTTCTATTCTGTGGATTCCATGTTATATTTATATTTACATTGTAAGTCTGTCAAAGTTGCATTAATGATCATGCCTGTTGCTGAACTAGCTCATTTCAGGTCAATAAGCTGTTTAAACATAACAATAGAACACAGCAGTGATGTGTAACATTAGGCTTCTTTGAGATGAACTGCACCTTGGTGGTGAGCAAAAGTAGCCAGTTGCAGGTGGAGAAGGTGCTGATCATGAGCCCAACAAACCAGACAGGATTACCTATAGCACTGCATGTGAGCCAGCAGCTCTCATGGCATTCAGATACAGGGGTTAGACAATGAAAGTGAAACACCTGGTTTTAGACCACAATCATTTATTAGTATGGTGTAGGGGAGGGGTGGCCAACCCTGGTCCTGGAGAGCCGCATTCCTGCCCAGTTTGGTGATCTCCCTGATCAAACACACCTGATTCAACTCAGCAGGCAATTAGCAGGTTTAGTTGTAGTGTCAGAGCAGTGACATCACCAAACTGTGCAGGAATGTGGCTCTCCAGGACCAGGGTTGGCCACCCATGGTGTAGGGCCTCTTTTTGCGGCCAATGCAGCGTCATTACATTACATTACATTACATTACATTTAGCGGACGCTTTTATCCAAAGCGACTTACAATAGTATAAAAGTACAAATGCAAAAAATACTAAAGTTAAATAATTAACATTCCGATATTGAATGTTGAAAGCATATCAGTACTCGTGGGGAGTAGTTGGAATCACTAGAGCAGGTGCTCTTTGAAGAGCTCGGTTTTTAGGAGTTTCTTGAAACCAGTGAGGGACACCTCTGCTCTAGTGGTGGTAGGCAGCTTGTTCCACCATCTGGGAACTACTGAGGAGAACGGTCTGGATTGCTTTGTGTGAATGTTAGGCAAAGAAAGGCGACGTTCAGTGGAGGAGCGCAGCGACAAGACATCGTCTTGGGAATGACATATACAAGTCCTGCACAGTGGTCAGAGGGATTTTAAGCCATTCTTCTTGCTGGATAGTGGTCAGGTCACTACGTGATGCTGGTGGAGGAAAACGTTTCCTGACTCGCTCCTCCAAAACACCCCGAAGTGGCTCAATAATATTTAGACACAAAGACTTGCTGTCTTGGTCACAGATGCGCCAGCAAGATGTGCACCAACAATTTGTCCTCTTTTGAACTCTGGTATGTCACCATAATGTTGTGTGCATTGTAATATACTATATAACTGTGCTCTTACCTGCTAACTGAACCTTCACACTCTGCTCTTACTGGTGTAATGTGACATTAATGAAGATTGGCCACCAGACTGGTCCAATTTAGCCATGAAACCTCTCACACTAACATGACAGGTGTTCAGTTTCATTGTCTAACCCCTGTATATCAAATACATTTCTTTGAAGAAAGGGCGGAACGGTGGCTTGGTGGTTAACATGTTCACCTCTCAGTGCTGAGGTCTTGGGTTCGAGTCCCCATGTGGGTGGAGTTTCTATGTTCTATATGTGTCTGTGTGGGTTTCCTCTGGGGTCTTCGGTTTCCTCCCACAGTCCAAAAACATGGATGGCAGGTTGATTGGGTACTCTAAATTGTGTGTGTGTGTGTGTGCACCCAACAGTAGATTGGCACCCCCTTGGGCTTAGCTGAGATAGTGTACTGCCCTGCCCTGCGCCCAGTGAGAGGGTAAGGGACTAACCGCAACCCTGATAAGGATTAAATGGGTGGGATAATGCATGGATTTCTTTGAAGAAAATAAATTGTAATATCACAGGTCATATCACAAAACTATGTGCTCTCTAGGTTTGCAATAAACTTGGCATGGAACATCACAGATGCCATGTGATAGTGTTTGTTGCACATATAAATAAGCGAGCACACTAGTCAGTTGTAGCAGAGTGCAAAACCATCATCACGGGCAAAGGACAAGATATGGCTGATGTCCAGGACATGATAATAGGGTACCAGGCAAAGGGTGTCAGTATAATAGAAAGAACTAACTTTGTTAGCTGTTCTAGAGTCGTGGTACACCCTAAAAAATAAAGCTGCTACAAAGAGTTCTTTGAGCAATTCCATAGAAGAACCAGTTCTGGAAAAGAGAAGTGTGAGTGTGAAGAACCTTTTAAAAGCTTCACTTGATGTACATGTTCTTTTTCAGGTTATTCACACTCACATTGCAGAAATGCTTATTTAAAGAACCCTTTGTAGCACCTTTATTTTTTTAAATTAAAGCTGTAGATGATCTCTAGATGATTCAACAAAGTTGCATGTTCTGAGATGCTAACATCCTTTGCCTGGTACCCTATTCTCATGCCCTTTTAGACATCAGTCAAACCACATCCTTGGCTCATGATGATGGTTTTACTGCTACAACTGACTGGTGTGCTCACTTATTTATACATGCAGAAAACCCTGTCACGTGGCATCTTCATTCCATATCCTGGGGTGATCGTTCTGATATGACTGTGTATGTCACCTAATACAGTCCATTCCATGATGTCTCAGTAGTGGTCAAAACATGGGGTGGAGGAGTGACTCTATTGAGTTCATCAGCAGGAGACAAGTCTGTTTTTGAGTCAGTTATAATCAAGAACCCATGTGAAAGGGAAAGTACAGCACATGTAGCATCACCTGAGGATGTTAAGTAAAAAAGTGTATGCAAACACAAAGACAGGGAAACATAGACATAGTGTAACAGTGGCAAAGAAAACAAGCCATGAGATGAAAAAGAGAAATGAGCAAGGAAGAGGAAAAAAGGAGGTGGCAAAAGGATAAAGGGAGGGGGGTAAAGAGAAGAGAGGGCTGATGAAAAGTGAAAGCGCCTCCTGACACGTGATTTATGTTGCAGTGAAAGGCCTATTCCCGTGATTAGGCACTTTCAGCAGTAAATTGGTTCTGAGGTTTAATGATGCAGAACTGAAAGTTGGATATGTGGCACTCCGTCAAAGAGAGTCGAGAATGGAGAGAGAGAGAGAGAGATGCAGTCTAATGGCATCATTCCCTCTCTCTCGCTCCCTCTCTCTCACTCTCCTTTCTAAGGAAAAGTGCTGGGGTTTGCAGTATTTTGTCTGTCAGGTTGAAAATGTAAATTGTATTAAGAAAACAATTCTTGATGCAACAAATGGATCCGAACCAAATGACTGCGGGAAACAAAAAAGATGTAAACAGACTCGATTTGACAAACGAGGAGACTCGGGGAGCGTGTTTATGTGTGCAACTGTGTGTGTGAGTGAATTGAGAAGTGCATCAAAGCATTGTGTGATCATGAGTGAAGGAGGGGGAGGTGGAAAAGGAGAATATTCAGTCATGTGGGAATTGCCTTGGCTTAAACCCTAATTGACTGTTGGATAGCAAAACTGTCGCAGTCAAACACCAAACATATACCCACTAAGCCACAGCCGTATCGTCATAAAGCCAGCAAACCCAACGACTCATCACGGAGACTGATGTTAGAGAGTGATATTCTCCTGAGCGGTGGCTCTAAATCCCAGTCCTGAGGAACCTGCGGGAGTTTTATTGTTTAACAGCTCCCATGCTTAGCTCATCAGCTAATGAATTACTTAGTAGTTAGCACTTGAGTTGATTAAGGTGTGTTACAGCAGTGTTTCTCACTTGACCCCCTCCTTTGCAAATCCCTCCAAAACACACCACAGCAGCCTTCTTTATAGCTCATCATCTGTTGGAAAACCTGCTATATTGCTGTAGTCTTCCAGTGCCACAAACTCCACGTTCAGGAAGCTGGTTTTAGTGCAGGGGAAGCCTGGCCTGTGGGGCACTTGGGGAAATTCCTCACAGGATGATATTCACCGATGGATGAATACTGACATCAGGTCTACAACTGCTTTAGCATGTTTCTGAGGAAATGACAAAAATAATATAACACATTTACAGACATTTTCACTGTGTTTATCTTGCTTTGTAATTTCATTGACGGTAGAACTGACACAATGCACAAGCAGAAGTGCCATGTTTTACAAATGTCTTGGAAGCAACAGTCAAACTTGCAGATGCTCTACTATTCTAAATGGAGCTGTTTATTTAAGTCTTACATGGTGTTTTTGTACTGGGTGGTGCACTTTTACATGATGCAGTTACTAAACCAAACCCAGAACTATCCCCACCCTGCTTGATGTCCATGAACATGTGCAGGACCATAACTGTATATTGATTCTCTAGAGGCTGTGTTGTGGTAACAGTATTTCTCACACAATGCCAGCATTCACAGTAAATACAAGGAAATAGCAGCTTCGCATTGACTTTTGCATTTGTTTTTACAATCAATCACCTTTATTTAGGGTGACCAGATCTGAGATGATAAAAAAGAGGACAGTGCTGGGGGTGGGGGGGGCGGCGGTATAATGTATCACATTACATTATCGTATGTTTAAATACACAGACATTTCAAAAAGTTGTACACTAGGACATTCATGGAAATGTCTAATTTTGTTCGGGTTCTTTTAATTTCAAATAATTTACTTTGCACACCACAATTCTTCCAATCAAAATGCTGAATGAGCAGAAGGAATATTTTCGCTGCTCCATGATTACTGCCATCAGTAGACATGCCACAGTAAGAAATATCGAAGTGCTTCTAGAGCAGGGGTCCGCAACCTTTAACACTCAAAAAGCCATTTGGACCCATTTTCCACGTAAAAGAAAACACTGGGAGCTGCAAATACTTTTTGACGTCTATAAAGAAGATAACACTGTATATACTGGGTTTTTTTGTGCTTGAGCATACATTTTATTATTATTATTATTAATTATCAATAAATATTGAAAATGTATTATGTATATTTTATTAATAATTTCTAGTTACTATTAATAATATTCTAATAATAACTATTAAAAATTATTATGAATAATTAAATAATAAAATTAATATTAATAAATAATAAAATATTAATACATTATTACATTTGATTAAATAATAAACTGTTAAAAGCATGTAGCATCACCAGTGTTACACTTATGGTTGGAATGTAGGGTCACACATAATCATACCTCATTTTTGAGTAAAAATTGTAGGCAGAAATTCTGACTTAATTTGATATTAGTTAAACTTAGAGGCATGTAAATGGATGGCTTATCACAGACTGGTAGACACACGCTCACAGACTCAAATGTTAATGTTAATTAATTTTAATATGAAACATCTGATATTAAAATACTAGCTGATGTGACACAGGCAGAACTAACCCTCAGCATATTAACAACTTGAGAGGTGAAAGTCCAGCTATTTGAGGGAGTGACAGCGGCGACAGCCAATCACATGTTAGCAACATACAGCACAGCCAATCGGTGAGTTTGTGGGCCGCCTAAAGGAAAATAGGTTTCAGATTGAGCGGCTTGTATTCCTTTATGCTCTCCCGTCTTCTAATATAGTGTAACATCTCACTCAAGCGAACTGAACGGAATAAGGGGAGGGTGAGACTAGTTTGTGCACAAAACGCTTCTCGAGTAAAACATTTGTGAACACATTTGTGAAATGTAATGAGATGTAATTTTGTCAAAAAGAGGACATGTCGGGTAATAGAGGACATCTGGTCACCCTACTTTATTTAAACTTCGGATATATTGATTGTGTCCCTTATTTACAATGTAGCCGAGGTAATACATAAAATGAAAAGACAAGTCTACATAATTATAAAAAAATGTACTATGAGTTGAAGTTTGCAGACAAAAGAGAAGGGAATCACTTTTCACAACTTAGAATGCTTACTTATGTGATTAGCTTTGTGATTTGTATTTACTCTAACTAGCATTAGATAGCATCTAACTGCTAGCTAGCAGCCTAACTTTAGCCAGCTATCAAATGTGAATTTATGTCAGAAAGAACATCTTGATTAGTGTAAATATATAAGCATAGCTACCTAACATTTAGCCAACCAACTGTTGTGATGTTGCTGTTTACTTTGTGAATTTCAGAGGTTTGTTTGTGTGTAATTCTCCATATATTCCACCCAGCTGCAACCCATTAACTAGGTATGTATATCTATAAACACATCCAGTGGCCAATATAGGTAGCCAAACTGCTTATAACTTTGTCCATGGGTTAAATATTGGTCATATATTAGGACGCCCTCTAGGAACAGTGATGGGACCAGGATGGGTTTAACATGGGGTCCATCTGGGCTTTACAGTATGCTATATAAAACGTTTATATAGAGAATAATTGGTCTGCCCACATTTATCTAATATAGGCAGCCCACCTGGGTCCCACTATGGGCTGTGTTCATTCCAATGTGTTGACTGAGAAGTTAGTCATTTGCTACTCTTTTAGTGTTTTAATGATGTTATTTTATGTGAGTGGGAGATTTCATAAGAAATTCTTGTTCTCATAAATAATCCCTAATAAATAATCCCTTTTTCTAGAGCAATTCTCTGAGTCCTACGTTAAAAATGACAGTTTTACAGCTGAAAAAAGCAATGAACTATGCAAAGGACTAGAGAGACTATAGGGTCAAACACAGAGTCTTAGCTTATGGACTGAGGTTTATGTATTCTGGGCCATAAAAAAGAAAATTCTCTACAGTCAACACTGACAACAAAGCCGAGAACAATTCGACCATCGTCAGATCTTGCACTAGATGTTAGCCTGGCTAATATAGTGCATATCAGCAGGGGGGAGAATGGCTAGGCTTGTTCTAATGGATGCATTTACAGAGCAGGTGCATTTAGACACAAATCAAGTGCTTGTGTGCAGGCACTGTTTGTCTAGGAGCTCTGGCTAATGTCCCATAACCGCCAAAGTCAGGAGCCCTTCAGTAAATTCTTCTCATTTAACGCCATCAAAGCTTTTTACCAATGCTTTGAACACTCACCCAAACCAAGGTTTACACACACCATCAACCCTTATTGGGACTGTGCTGGAAATTTCTCTCATTTTTTCTTCACCACGCAATTCCCTTTTTTTTAATCTACTTTATATCTCAATCAGTGAAGCTGTGCCTTAAGCTATCCATTCAAGCACTCCTCGTGAGAGTTGGTTCAGATTAGAAACAGAGGAAAAATGGTATCAGGGCCTTTTGGGGTGGGGAACATGAGGACTGAAGGAAAGAATGGAAAAATAGAGTGAAAGCAAGGATTAACTATAAGGAGACAATGAAATATTCATAAGCATGTTTTTGCTCTTTTGTCCTCACTAGGCTTTGATGCAACGTGTACCAGATGTATGAGAAATGTTAAGATGCCCTCTCCTCCTTTGATGAGCCACTGTGGTCCTTAGATTGAGGCGATGCAAAGAGAACAAAGAGTCAGTATGCTTTCAGCTTTCCCAGTGATATGAGTAACCAGAAGATATCATTAAATGTAGTGTTTAGCAGAGGTTGCCTTGTGGCAGTCAAATTAGCACTCACTGAATTAACTTTCAAGTACTCCCATTAAAACATATTCACCAGTGCCTATAGAATGTGCTCTTGGGAATAATATGTTGCACTATAGGTTTCCTATTGTATGATGAAATGATACACTCTATTTCATAAAGCAGTTCAGGAGGTGTTCAGGAAATAGCATCCAACAGCAGTTCAGTTCAATTTTGTGTTTATAATAGAAATGGTCAGGAAGCAGTTTTTCAGATATCCAGCTCTAGGCCTCTAAAGGGTAAGTCAGAGGCTCCCATAGACACTGAGGATGAAACCACTGCAAGAAACCAAGACTCAAGAAGCTTTTCTCTGTTCAACACAGTATTGTGGATTGAATATGCAAACAGAATAAACTTAGAAGAAGTGAAGCAAACACCAAATCCAATCCATCAGGGATGCCCAGTGCTGTGTTTCTGAGACAGTGAGTGCAGTGAGAAATGACCTGAGATTATAAACTACGCATGTTGTGTTATATTTAGTGTTCAGAACACCCTTGTGTGTGTGTGTGTGTGTGTGTGTGTGTGTGTGTGTGTGTGTGTGTGTGTGTGTATATATATACAGGTTTCTTAGGCGT
This sequence comes from Crenuchus spilurus, assembly GCA_036984385.1. NCBI lineage: Eukaryota > Metazoa > Chordata > Actinopteri > Characiformes > Crenuchidae > Crenuchus > Crenuchus spilurus. The sequence goes on from BRDA01057730.1 coordinate 29,799, forward strand.
GATGGGAAATGACATCCTCTTGCATCCTCTCTCCATCCAAGCCCTGACTACGAGCAGTGGTTGGCCACCAATGACCTTATGGCATCTGACAGTCAATGACAGTGATGTGTTTCAGGCCTTACAACCCACTGCCCTCTCTAGCTTTATGAATCATTACAAAAATAAATCCAAGTACTCTGATTCATCCTGATTCACTCTAATTCATCGACTGTTATTACTCAATTTATGAAATGATGGATGGCTTGAGGTGAACAGAAAACACTCCCTTCTTTGATATGCCATTTTCAAGTGTTCCCCATCGCTAAGCTTTCAAAGAACATTTTCGGCTCCTTTCTTCCACAGCATCCTCTCCTTCCCTCTGCTCATCATGACTGACAGGATGTCAGGGCGACACTGTCAGGATCTCTTATTCAGTTTGATTAGCATCTTGATTAGGATCTGCTCCCTGCGCCACCCAAACTACTCTATTCGACAGCAGGGGAGCATGACTAAGCTCTGACAAAAAAAAGTAAATTCCTCTTCATTTTTTTTTTCAGGGATATGAATGTAGTCATCCATTTTTCATGACTTTTTCCTCCCTCTTCTCTGCAAGTTTGTAATGTGTCATATTCTTTCAAATTTCAGCTTTCTTCCCACCTTTTTTTTCCCAATGAGATCAATGGAGTTGTGGATCAAAAGGCCTTTTCTCTTATAAGGGGAGTTCAGTGGTATAAATATGCATCAGAGAAGCAGCAGATGTGCAGTCACTTTAGTTAGGCTAAGAAAGGCAGGCTGGCAGCAGCAGAAAGCCTCCGCACTAACAGCAGTTTGGCACTTACCTCTCAGTACACAGAGAACCAAGTTCAAAAGCATATCACCAGCTCTGCAGGTTGGAGAACACAGTATAGTGGGAAACTTTTTGGTGTGCACTTTCTCTGCTTCAATTACAATTTTGTAGGTCTTAAGTATGACTTTCAGTTTGACAGTGTTTTTTGGGGAGTACTCTTGTTTTGGGGTCTTCGGTTTGTCCCTTTTGTGAGCATGAAGCCTTAATTTTTTCTGGAACTTTTGGGAATCCTTATTTTTGTCAAGTTCATTTCAGTTTTGCCTTATTTGGGGAATCCTTCCTGCTATCTTGGTTAGTGGCCATGTGTTTGCATCAAGTACAATCCTCCAGTTGATCTTTTTTAGTGAATGGAGTTATCAATTTGTTATTTATTTGGGAATCTTTACTATGAGCAAGTGGAGGTGTATAAAGAATGAACAAGAAATGGTTCCACCATATACAAGGTCACACAACATAGAACAACTATTGGAGTAGTAGATATATTGAATGTCAAAAGAATGATATAATATAATAATGATTTGTTTGGTCACTTCACTACTACAGAGACTTTTATGTTTAGCTCTGAGCTTACATGAATAGTTAGGTGAATTGGATTTGAATCTGTAGCCTTGTGAATGCTGTAATTATGGAAGCCCGGACTGCCTTTTGAAAGAGGCACAATACAGGTCAGCCATTCAGAACAGAGTTAAATCGGTCTTAAATGGGGCCTGGTTCAGCTTAAATTGTTCTCTGATGTCTACATAGAAAATGTGACTTTGGTTCAGGGAAAAAATGCCCAGATGCAGTTTTTCAAGCCCATTTACAACCCTTTGATTTGGCCTTTTCTTTTAAAAAACAGCTGATTTCTCTTTTATGGCAACCTCATGAATATATTAATGAGCTCTGCTCTGATTGGCTGGATTAAATACTCTATTTTTAACATAAACATAAAGTGTTTTTATGCTTGTATCTTTTTAAATGAGTGTTTACTCCTGTTGATTTTTTTTTCATTGTCATTGCTTATACACCAGCGACTGAAACTGCTCTGACAGAGAGAATGGAGAGCTGAGGAAAAACAAGAGCAATAGAAAAGATAAGAGGAAGATCACTGACAATTTGTTAAAAGCTGCTATGAATCAAATGGCTGTTCAAATGAAATAAAGTCAATTGGGAATCTGGGAAATTGAGTTCATAAGTGAAACAAATTCAAATGAAATAAAGTTGGTGTTACTGGCAGCTGCAACCACAGGTTTCCTTTTTTTTCTTTGCTCTTTTTATTTTTTCACGTTGATACGACAGTGGTGCCAATAAATGAAAACAGATTCTCCTGAAGCAAGACAAGAGCTGAGGAAAAACAGAGGGAGAGAGAAAATGCACAGTGTATAAGAGCAGTGTCAGAGAGAGAGAAAGAGTAGAGAAAAAAGCTGTTTACTATTGAATGTATGGCTTTATGTTTGCCTGAACGTGAATGAGAACTAAAACTGTAATTGCAGACAACTAGTGTATGTACATTTTGGGGATCTCACTCAAGAGTGTCATGCAACAGTGTAGGATTTTGGAATTGGGCTGTTTTACTTTCCTGTTTTGTTAATATGGAATTGAAAGAGTAAACAACTGTGTTTGAGGTTATGGGTATGTCTGCTCCATGTACTGAATTCTCCTTATTCATCCAAAATAAATACAGTTTTGCCTTTAAAAGGCACAGTAAGAAGAAAAGCCTTTTTACTGCTAATGGATAGATTTGATTAGGTCCTGAATAGTGAATTGTAACAGGTTTTGTAGCATAAAAATCCTACAAATGATATAAGTAGGACACAAGGGAGTAGATACGGAGCCTTTAAACTGATGACTCATTGGTAAATATTAGTGACGTTAAAGAAAGCGTCTCCTCATCTTTTTCCTGATGTATGAATGTCTAATATCTTTACAAAGATGTTTTATCTTCAAGCCATTTCATCCTTGAGCCAGTTACCCAGCAGAGGAATTGTGACTTGGTTTAATGATAATTCTTTATGAGTTATGATCCACCATGAGGCAAAGCTTGCACGACTTCAAATGGAGCAGGTCCCTGGAATACTAATTTGTTATTTTCATTAAAAAGCATTTGGCATTCTCTCTCTGTATGTGCATGTCTCGCTCTACTTATTTTATTTGATTTTTTTATTTTTTTTAGGAGTGAGAGGAAAATGAAATCACAGCCCCCCATTATATCAATTATATGTCCTTTGAAAATATGAAAATTACTGCTGACTGCATTGTTCACTTTTCACGGGTGCAATTAAATTAAGCTACTTTTCAAAAATATACAATTTCATGTAATGTTCTGCCTGCTGAGAAAATGAGAGAGGCAGAGAAGGAAAGAAAGTGAGATCAGACCTCTTAGAAAAGCAATTACTAAACTCACCATTGTCATTAGTGGGGCCAGACCTTACCTGTCTTATCTGCTTATTAGCTGTGTCCCCATAGGAAAAAGAAAAGTTGAACACAATGCTCTCTCTTTCTCTCACTCACTCCTGGCTGCAGTTTCTAATGTTCACATGTTCATGGATTCGAAAGAACAGGTGTGTATTTGTTTCCATAGCATGACTGAATACAGACTATCAAACAAATCACTTGAAAGGGACTGGATATGAAGGTTAGAACACTGTGTTTGAATGAAATGAAATGCGTTTGTACAGTAGATGTACAGGGGTTAGACAATGAAACTGAAACACCTGGTTTTAGACCACAATAATTTATTAGTAGGTGTAGGGCCTCCTTTTGCGGCCAATACAGCGTCAATTCTTAGTGGGAATGACATATACAAGTCCTGCACAGTGGTCAGAGGGATTTTAAGCCATTCTTCTTGCAGGATAGTGGTCAGGTCACTACGTGATGCTGGTGGAGGAAACCGTTTCCTGACTCGCTCCTCCAAAACACCCCAAAGTGGCTCAATAATATTTAGGTCTGGTGACTGTGCAGGCCATGGGAGATGTTCAACTTCACTTTCATGTTCAGCAAACCAATCTTTCACCAGTCTTGCTGTGTGTATTGGTGCATTGTCATCCTGAATATTTTGGGCAAAACTGTGCTCTTATCCTGCTAATTGAACCTTCACACTCTGCTCTTACTGGTGCAATGTGACATTAATGAAGATTGGCCACCAGACTGGTCCAATTTAGCCATGAAACCTCCCACACTAACATGACAGGTGTTTCAGTTTCATTGTCCAACCCCTGTAGATTAAAGCCTAAAATGTAAAGGAAATTTCTTGATTCACATTTCTGCTCCATCTCCTGACTTTTTTATACATACAGGTGCATCTCAAAAATTAGAATATCATCAAAAAGTGAATTTATTTCAGTAATTAAATTCAAAAAGTGAAACTCGTATATTATAAAGATTCATTACACACAGAGTGTGTATTTCAAGTGTTTTTTTTTCTTTTAATGTTGATTATGGTTTACAGCCAATGAAAACCCAATCGTCAGTATCTCAAAACAGAATATTATATAAGACCAATTCAAAACATGATGTTTAATACATAAATGTTGTTCTACTGAAAGGTATGTACAGAATATGCTCTCAGTACTTGGTCGGGGCTCCTTTTGTATGAATTACTGCATCAGTGCGACATGGCATGGAGGTGATCAGCCTTGGGGCACTGTTGAGATGTTATGAAAGCCCAGGTTCTTTGATTGCAGCCTTCAGCTTATCTGCATTGTTGGATCTTGTGTCTCTAAACTTCCTCTTGACAATAGCTCATAGATGCTCTGTGGGCTTTAGGTCAGGTGAGTTTACTGCCCAGCACAGTGATACTGTGGTTATGAAACCAGGTGTTGGTACTTTTGGCAGTGTGGGCAGATGCCAAGTTCTGCTGGATAAATAAAATCCACATCTCCATAAAGCTTGTCAGCAGATGGAAGCATGAAATGCTCGCTTTAAAATGTCCTTGTAGATGGCTGTGCTGACTTTGGACTTGATATAATGGCACTCTTCACAATAAAAGACTTGTCCATAGCCACAATGCAAAGAGTAAATACAGATAATTTTATTGTGAAGACAGTTACTCAATCACAACCCAGAAGTGGTTGTCATTGCCATGTTCACATACATTTCTAGGCTGTACCATTAGGACTGTGACAGAAATACAATAGTACAAAATGTATAAATACAAAAATAAGAAGTGTACCTCAGATGACATGGGTAAAGCTCAAATCTATATTATGATTCTTGTTGCAGTGCTACAATATTGCCAAAAGTTTGTACGTAGCAAAGTACAATGGAACGGAATGCATTAAGATCCCAAAATTACTCACTAAACTTACTTGAGGTATTTGTACTATAATACACTGATGTATTTCTTCAACTCACAATTCACAAGTACCAAACATTTTGGTTTAAGTTCACATTTGGATCCTCTACAGCAAGGATACTCATTGCGCGGCTGCCAAGCCACCATGCGGCTTGCCGTGCTTAATTGGTGGCTCTCGTGACTGGTTACGAAAGTACGCCAGCACAGCCAAAGTATTTTTGAAAGCATGCTACAGCGACATATACTGCAATGCGCTTTATATTCCAAGCACTTGCCCACTCATTTTGCCTCAATTAAAGTTGGTTCCAAATCGGGGATACTGTGGAACCTGGCAACACAGGCACTGTTTCCAACAGCATGCTGCACGAGACTCTGCTGTTGCCAGGTTCACGGTTCACTTATAAAAGAACTAATAAAACACTCATGTTACCATATTAATGACTTTAAGATAAATAGCAATAATCATAATAAATCCTACGGTGGCCCTGAAGTGCAAACCACAACAACATTAACAAAGCGCTATTACAAATCACAAAACGCAAAAAACATTAACGAAGCGCTATTA
>BRDA01057739.1:0-14086 GCA_036984385.1 Crenuchus spilurus
TTAATCTTAAAGTAAGTTTCATCTTTTAGAATTTCAAAATAACAAAAAAGGCAAACCAAAGGTTAGGCCATGCTGGATGGTCACAGCGCTTAGCTGCTCCCTGTTTGTAGCCAGTTAAGAGTGTTTCAAAAGCCTTCTAGTGTTTTGTGAGATTCTTGGGCCATCTTACATGCACTACAGGTTTGAGGTTTACCTAAAAATATTCAATATTCACTCAGTTGAAGTTAGGGGTCTGTGAGGATCATGGCTAAATCTTCAGCTTGCCTGGTGGACTATGGATTTTGTGGTGTGTTTATGATCATGCCATTTTCTTTCATTTTCTGCCTTTTTACTAACAGTGTTTGGAATTTGGTGGAGTTTAATTGTTTAATTGAACCCTTTCTTTGTTTCAAATGTTTCACATTATTTGCTACAACTCAAGCCCAGAACACCCACCCCCATGTTTAAGTCCACAGGACTGCAGGAACATTTTTTTTCTAATGAAAGGAACAGTACTCTACCATTATTGAACCTCAAGAGTCTGTTGAATTCATTGAGGTCTTGTGGTGAAACAGGGCTTTTAATGTAATAATCAATCATATAACTGTTCTCTCAGAAAGGTTTCTTGGTCTCAGTTTGACGTAAACCATTCAAGATAACACATTTCTTGATTACTTTATTATATGAGGAAACAGCTCCCTGAAAATGCTTTGCTGTCTTCTTATAGCCTTCTCTTGCTTTGTGGGGTTGAATTATTATCATTTTCAGAGTGCTAGACTGCTGTTCAGAGGAGTCCAATTGTTAGGACAAGGTTTTAGGGTAAGAATATTTCTACATTTATTGGATTTTCCTGACAATGAATGTGAACAAGGTACTGATCTGATTAAAATCTGAAATAAGGTCATATCAGAATATATGTATATCTGCATATCAGACTGTATGTATAAGTTATATTGTATTTGTGTATGTGTGTGTTTCATGTAGGACTGCCTTTAAAAGCCACCACATTAGCTGTAGTTCCTCTTTCAGTCTTGCTGGCAGTTCTCCAGCGTCTTGCGTTCCTCCCGTCTGATGTTACCGTCGCTTGGGATTGCCCCATCTATCAGCACTGCTGTTCTCTGCTCCTTATCTATTATCACTATATCTGGTTGCTTCGCTATTACTTGTTTATCTGTCCGAATGTAGGAGTCCCACAGGATATTAGCTTTGTTGTTTTCCATCACTGTCGGTGTCTGTGTCCAACTCTTATTCCTTATAGATGTTCATGCCTATTATACACTTGAAATTTGATTTTCTTACAATTACATTTCAAGTCAAAAAGAAAGAAACCTGCTAAATCTAATGCGTTGTGTATATCTTTATCTTCTTCATAAAGCAGCTGTGTCCTAAGGCTTTGTGTATATTTCTCAATAGCATCTTAACATAAAGAATAAATTAAATCTATTATTAAATAGAAGAGTGACAATTAAACAGTCCCAAAGGAAAGAAACATCCAAAAGCAGATCTCATTAACATCTCAGTAGTTTTCCTTAGATAACAAGATCAGATGGAAACACAAATGAGAAATTATCGTAAGTCTCAGATCTGCTGCTCAGATATTTCTCCTGAAAGACCTCAGTAATCTCATGTGTCTCCTTTTCTTTTTCAGTTTTAGATCAGATCTCAGTCAAGTCTCAAACTGTGCTAAGATTTGCTCAGATAATAACACTCATGTTTACTAAAGACAGAAATCTCAATATGAATTCAAGCGTTTCTCATCCTGAATAACAGTCTTCTCAGTTTGTATGCTGTGAATATCAATACAACACTCATCTGTCCCCAAACTTCTGATATGCACTGCATGTTTTTGTCCTGAAGGTCGCCTGAGTTTATGTGATAAAGCTGATTTAGTTTGTACAGTATCAACAAGAAGATGAAATATCATACAGATGAGCGGGAAACATTCAGTGAGAGATTCATGTTGAACCAATTCATTCATTCATCCATTATCACACCCGCTTTTTCCTTATCAGGGTCGTGGTTAGTCCCCTACCCCCTCACAGGGCACAGGGCAGGGCATTACACTATTCAACTAAGCCCAGGACAGGGCGCCAGTCCATCGCTGGGTGAACACACACACACACACATACATGCACACACATGGACAATTTAGAGCAGCCAATTCACCTGACCTCCATGTTTTTGGACTGTGGGAGGAAACCAGAGTCCCCGGAGGAAACGCAGACACGGGGAGAACATGGAAACTCCGCTCAGATGTGGACTCGAACCCAAGACCTCAGCGCTGAGAGGCGAACGTGCTAACCACTAAGCCACTGTTCCCAGGTTGAACCAATAATTCCATTAAAAAATTAACCAAAATCTTTTAGGGAAAAATAAAAATACAGAGCTAAATTAATGTGGTTGCATAAGTTTGGACACCCTTAAACTAATACTTTGTTGAAGTGCCCTTTGACTTCATGACAGCATTCAGAATTCCTCTTCATTTTTATCTTTTTAGCTGAGGGCTGAAAGTTTTGTGCCAAAACTGACTGATATTTGGAACAGTTCTTAATTCCCTCCACCTTGACTAAAGCACCATTTCAAGCTGCAGAAAAACAGCCCTAAAGCATAAAGCTGCCTCCACCATGCTTCACTGTGGGTCTGCGGTTCTTTTTTAGGATGCATAGTGTGGACTTTCTGCCAAATATACCTTAAGGAATTAGATCAGTCTTGGTCAGAACATGTTTTCTCACATGATTGTGGCAGCTCGGCGTGGATGTTTGCTTGACCCCCACAACACATAAGAAGAATATATGAGATTGTTGTCACATGTACTACACAACCAGTACTTGCCAAAAACTCCTGAAACTTCTCAAATGTTGCTGTTGGCATTTTGTCAGAGCTCCTTAGCCATTTTTTTTGCCTTTTTATCAGTTTTAGAGGAACTTTCTTGGTAAAGTGACTGTTGTGCTATGTTTTATCCACTTCTTGATGACCATCTTCACTGTGTTCTACAGCATATTGAATGCCTTGGGAATGTTTGTCCCTTTATCTTGTCTGATGCATTTAACAATGAGACCCCTTTAATGCTGTAATGCTTTTTTGCTGTAAGTGTAACAGTAAATATCAGAAAAATCTTATAGAAGAGCAGAACTTTATTTGGGTTTAATCAGAATTACTTTAAATTATGGCAGTTGTGTATTCACTATTATTTAACATGAGTTTGAATGTGAACCCAACAATTATAAGAGGACACAGACAAACCGACACAGCATTATATACAACTACAACACACACACACACACGCACGCACACACACATACACACACACACACACACACACACACACACACACACACACACACACACACACACACACACACACTCTTAAACTGCCCCCCATGTGTTGTATAGACTGGCATGAATAGACTGATATGGATACAGTATATGTTCAGCAGGGCTTATGCGTGTTAGACATAACAGTTACATTTTATAACATTGTTTAATTTCAAATTGCTCAAAGTAAACATGATTTTCAAAAAATATGTTGATAATTATTTCATATTTTTTATCACAAAAATGGATAGAACTATTATTTATAAAAATGACAGAACATAGGTAAGTAGTCAGTATCCCCTTTTACCAGTTCAGCAGTTGCTATATTGAGCAATTTTCAAGTATTTTTGCGGTACCTTTGTTCAGTTTGGAATATTATTTGAAAAACAAAATGACTCATATGAAAGTACATACTTGTGTTCCAAAAATGGAAACACTGGCTTGTACTTTTTGTAATGGTAAACTACCTCTTATAGAAAATAAAAAAAATGTTCAAAAAAAATGAAAAGCGCCTATTTTTTTTTTACATAAATCTTAATATCTTCACAATACATGTTGATATAAATTTGATTCTGCTCAAAAAAATTGCACTAACTACATGTCCACAAACCATCAAAATTTTAGAAAACTACCTATAACCTGTAGAATTGTATAGAAGATTTATCAAAGAATGGGACAGGTGTCTCCAAGTATAAAGTCCAAAAATGGCACATATGTGTATTTTGGTTCAAAACTACTCCAAATTGCCCCAGTTACTCTAAATCACTGTAGATTACCTAAAATTATCAAAATGTTGCAAAATGTAAATGTATATTTTAAAAGTATTTATTTTAAAATTGTATTAATAATAATATTAATTAATTTATTATTAATAATATAATAATAATCTAGTTATATTTACTACAAAAACATAATAAAAGGTCTAATGGGTCTCAGAAAGTCTCTGTCAAACAGCCCTTTGACTCTGACTTCACCAGAGTGTGACATTCCTGAGAGAAGCACACATGTTCACACCCACCTCCCCCCCCACACACACACAGCCTGCTTGCTTTTTCAGTGAACAGAAAAGCCTGAAGCCTCAAGTTTCACCAAAATGGCGACCTCCATGCCTAAACATGTGGTCAGCTCTGTATTATTCACCATTGAGATTCACCATATGCGTATGCATAAATGGATTTACATATCTCTTGAAACCGGCCATTTAGAACGCTCTGCTCTTTACGCCTTTGAATATCTAAGGCTCCGATTGGCTTAGAGACTCACATGATGGCTCATTTGAAAGGGAAAAGGGTCAACTATTGGCTGATAAACGTGTCAGTCAACTAACATGAGCCCATCATAAGATACATGGGCTGGAACTCATTCAGTTCTCAACACAAGCTTGCAGATAAAGGACAGATGGTCCACAGAGACTAACGGATTATATCTTTTTGAAGTGTGCAGTTTAAAAACTCTCTGCTGTATTTTGAACAGGACATCTTTGGACATCTAACTCTATCTTTGGATAGAGTTGGTATTTGCAAACTTTATAGATTATTTTCTACAGAAAAGGTCATGAAGTATCCAAGCCAGTGCCCCCCTGGATTGTCTACTTTTGAGGTTAGTCGCTGGTTAACTCTTCTAAAACGCTGGTTTATATGGTTTAAAGGTTATGGTATTGTTGTGGCAGTTGTTTTTGATGATATAAAGCTGTTAAACTTGTACAAAGTGATTTGGTTTGCTCAGAGCTGGGAGCTAAAGTTGGTCTGTTTTTTTTTTTTTTATGGAGGACACGTGCGCCGCCGTGCACTCCACAAAAAATCAATGATCATACGTTTCATAAGTGTGCAGTTTAAAAACTTTCTGCTGTATTTTGAAGAGAACATCTTTGAGAACATGTTAGATGGTGTGAAGAGTTGGTATTTGCAAACATTGTGGTTTATTTTTGACGGAAAAATTCATGGTCTATCCAAAAATACGCAACTTCTATTGTGTTTATGTGAGGCTAGCACACTGTTTAACTCTTCTAAAATGCTGTTTATCATGTTTAGAACCTATGGTGTGGTGGTGGCACTTGTTATTTATCATCTAAAGCTCTGAAAGTTTTAAACAGTGATTCAGTGTGGCTAGAGTTGGGCTAAGTGTGTGCTTTGCTCCTCTCAGCCCTCAGAGCATCAGGGTGAGTCATCTGCCCCTCCCCCACCCGCTGAGCAGTCACACACACAAACACATATGCACACACATAGTGGACGATTTCCTCTCTGAAACCAAAGTGAAATGATTTTGATTAAAGTATTTGTTTATTTGTTATTATTTAAATTGTCTGAAGATGCCATTTTGGTTCCGCATGCGGAACCAACTACGGATTAACCATTTATGCCATCACCATTGCTTGTCATTGGGAACCATAAATCATGTTAAATAAGTTATAGCTGCTGTATTGAATAAAAAACACTATTGATGTGTATCCACCAGACCTGCTAACATTGGCTGAGTAACATATACATCACACAAGGGCTAACTACGATTCACTGTGTCAGTCCCTGTTTTTATGACAGCAGTAGCTTCCTCTCTGGTGTCCTTCCATGAACTCCATTCTTGTTTAATGTTTACCTATTGAAGATTTGTCAACAAAAATGTTAGCATGTGCCAAAGATTTCTGTAAGTCCTTAGCTTTAGCAAGGATTGCTCTTCACCTCATTGACCATTCTGCTCTGTGTGCTTGCATCTTTACAGGATGACCAAGCTGTATATATATATATACATATATATCACCACTGTGTAATATATATATATATTGATTCAATATATGTTTTTAGATATATTTGTGAGAAGAGCATAAATAAGCAGTGACATGTTTCATTACGAGTCAGAATGTGAGCATTTTTCCCTTGCCCATTGACCCTTTTGACAGACTCCAGAGAGTTAAAATAATTTATTATTGCTTCTATGTAATCATTAATGAAAGTGTAGTGGAACTGGCTGTCTCTACAACTCTGAAAGCTAGAAAAATCATGTTAACCAATGTTGTGTGCTTACATCTTGATCTATCATCAAGTACACTGAGCCAGTTCACCATCACACAGACTAGTCAATCAAGTGGTGATGGATGAAATCATGTCCTACCAATGATTCCTCCTCAATCAAATGTCCTGTTTCCCTCTGAAATATTTCATTTATGGATATAAAACATTCTCTGAGTTCCCATTCATGGTGACTCAAGCTTCTAACTCAAAATAGTAAGCTCCAAGGGTATTTTCTTAGAAGAATAATGTGTTTTGTAAGAGTGATTCAATTTTCTTAAGTTGTTCTTCTAAATGTAAAAAAAGTAGGCATTCAGTGATATTTTTTCTTAAAATAATTTTTTTATACTCCATATTACAGTATTTAGACCATCTGGGATCCAGTTTTTGGCTCAGATGTGTGTATTTATATGTAAACTTGTACTAGAGAAAAATCTGAGTGCACAACTTTATTTTCTGTTTATTTTCTGAAGGTTTAAATATCAGAACAATAAAACATCATTTTCCCAATCTAGTTCAACCAAAACTTCCCCAATAGTGTATAAACTTACTTTCTTTCATAAATTACAAAACTCATGGCTGCAATTCCGGTAAAAATGCGAAACATGTGCTCTGACATCATCAGCTGGCAGCTGGACATTTAAATGTTAAAGCCTCCAGTTGGCTGTCTATGGTCTGATCAGGTCGAATGAGGCATCAAATTAAAGGTCACACCCTCAGCGAATCAGCCAATCGAGTTGTATTAATGTCACATGACGTCTGAAAGAACGGTGGAGAAGTTTCAAAATAAAGGTCCCTTCAAGGCGTTATATTTTTTCCATGCATGAGGACAATAAATCTTTGATTTTTTTTGCACTCGAATGTCATAGAGACACAAACTAGGGTTTGTTAGATTCAGAACAACATCAGGAATTCAATATTAGATAATATATAAAAGTTGTAAAAAGGAAGGAAGGAAGGAACGTTACACTTATATAGCGCCTTTCTAGATACCCAAGGACGCTTTACAATCAACACACTCCATTTACACACACTCAACCACAAACACCGGTGAGAAGCGGCAGCCTAATCGCGCACAGCGTACTCTCAACCGGAAGCGACCGTCCACATTATTATAATAATTAATAATCATATTCATATATCTGGATAAAATTTTTGGGCACATAGTTAATTTGAAGCAAATTCCACATTAAATATCTCAATATTTGCATAAATGATCTACTGATCTGAAAAGAGGACAGTTGCAGCTTTCATATGACACCTTCAACTTGTATGTAGCTTATGAAATATAAAAGTTATGAACTGTTGAATGCAAAGAATGTAAATTTGGAACCACCGGTGGTTCCATGGAGTTTAAGAGGTTTTAACATAGCACCGTTCTAATTCATGGAGTATAAGCTTCTATTAATTTCACTAATCCAGTACATGTAGATAATAGAAATTGTGTAAATGTGATTGTTTTGCTGAAAATATTCATTCAAGAAAGGGCAGTTCATTGTCAATGCTACTTTATGAGCAAACTGTAAAGCAAGTGATGGAATTGATGTGGGACAATCCCTCATGACATTTGTCATCAGTCAGCAGTGAGATTGATTTTCGATGGGGGTCATGAACAGGGTGAGTACTAGGACTCACCAGTAACCTTTGACCTAATGGAACCACACCATTACTCATTGAGCCACAAAACATATTGACAAAGGGTAGATAAATTACAAACAATCCTGTTTATGTATGACCTTCCGCAAACAGACATTAATGTTAAACTCTAAAAGATTGAGATGAAGGAAAGAGCAAAAAAATATAAAGACTTGATGACTTTATCCTCTCCTACAAAAAGGAGTCACAAAATTGTGGACCTGTTACAGAATGGTAAGAAAATACCTTTAAAAATTATGGTTCTCTTAAGCTGATTTTAAAACCATAAAAATATTAATATCTGACCTCTAAAGGTGATATTAACAAACATCAAATAAACAAACATTACTGACCACTGACCTCTAAAAGTGATAATAACAAACATTAAATTAACAAATATTACCACTGATCTCTAAAAGTGATATTAACAAACATCAAATAAACAAACATTACTCACCACTGATCTCTAACGTTGATATTAACAAACATCAAATAAACAAACATTACTCACCACTGACTTCTATGTGATATTAACAAACATCAAATATACAAATATTACTCAGCACTGACCTCTAAAGGTGATATTAACAAGCATCAAATAAACAAACCTTATGCACCACTGAGCTCTAAAGGTGATATTAACAAACATTAAAAAAACAAACAGAAGTCACATTTCTCCTCTGATGGTGATATAGCATTTGTCAGATTTTTTTGTTTGTTTTACGTAAGACTCATTTCATCTCTTAGTTGATGATACACATATGGTTCACATTTTGTTTAAATAGTTTCTTTTCATTGCATGCCTACCTTGATTTTCGATTATACCTCTGCATTTTCATGGATGCAAATCACTATTTGCACAGTCTACTGTTGGCTGTCTTATTGAAGTCTAGTTTTGTAGCCCCATAATTTTATTTTTGATGCTGAAAAGCTGCTGGGACTCCAGCGCGACTTCAATAATATTTTACTGTATAATTTCCAGCACAAATGACCTGAGGGCCTGCAGGTATCATTAGAAACGTACTCTCGCAGTACGTGTTTTATGGCAGCTGTTAATTTTACGAGGGCAGTTAGGAGGAGAGCAGAGGCTTCTTTGCCAGCAGGCCGTCTGCTTATCTCAGCATTTTATCCAGCATGCAGACGATGACGGACTATTTGTGTTTATGTGTTATGGGGGTTGTAGACAATCATGTTTCCAAATCCAAAAATGTCTGATGCCACGCATTTCAATGTACTTAAGCCTTAGTATAGGTCTCTCATCCTTCATCTCTCTCTCTCTCTATCTTACACACCCCCACACACAGGCTCTCTCTCCCCTTTCAACAGAGTAGCCAGTGTCAGAGCTTTATGTGAGCAGCATGTTTAAGTCTTCTGAATGCATTATTGGGGATTGCCATTCACCCTTAGCCCCTGGCTGGCACTTTTTGTTCCAGTTATTCCTAAATTCATGAATAAGTTTGTTCCTAAAGTCCTTTAATTTGTGTCAGACCTTTGCTTGAATAAATTTGACTCGACCAGTCTATAGGTAAAGTTGCTTAGCAAGTGAAAACTAATTTAAAACTAATTTAAAGTACTTGTATGAACGAAACTATATAGAATCTTAATTTACCTTATGTAAAGTCTGATGTCACATGTAAACATTTTTGTTCATTCTCTGGTACAGAGGGTCCATATTTCAAATGAAAAATTTTGCGATGTCACAAACAGTGGGTTGGAAAGCAATGAATTTCCACATACCTATTCAGTTTAGCTGCACCCCTTTTTTATTGTGATGCACTTCATCCTGGTCTGATTTTTTAATGAGGTACAAAAAAGGACAGCTAATCAGAGCAGAAGGTATTGCATATATCAGTCTTTAAAGGCACAGTGATAAAAATTAATTTGCACAATTGTAAATTCTGAATGTTGGAAAATGATCTCATAAACATAAATTATGATGGTTTAATACATAAACCCACACAAACACCATATGTGGTCATCTGACATAACTTTAAATATATAAATATATAAATATATAAATATATAAAATTCATAACTAATTAATAAGATATGTACCTTTATTGTCAATAATAATAATAATAATAATAATAATAATAATAATAATAATAATAATAATAATGAATGTGCATTGTCTTGATGGAGAAATTACATGAGTTCTGATAGTGATGATATGGAGGTAATAAATGACTATTTTTAAATGTTTATGCATTAATGTTTATAAACAAAACCAAAATCATGTAATTTTACTAGCATTAACTTAGATTAGATTTAACTTTGTCAATGTGATTGCACAGAGCAGAATTTGACCTCCATATTTAACCCATCTGTGCAGTCACACACACACACACACACACACACACACACACACACATACACACGGCTGTGAGAATGTGCCCGAAGCCTGGTAAGCAATGATGAGGAGAGATGGGCACAGGATATAGTTAATAAGTTTAATTATAAACAAGACAGGGACAGAGTAAAACTTGAAACTAGGGCCACCACTACTACTACCAAAGGGGCCAACAAGGCCATATACTAAAGAGGATAAGTAAAGTAAAGCTTGTTCAATAAGCTACTCAGGCCATTTTCTAGGCTACGGAAGCCAAGTAGGTAACAAGCTACAAATGCTAAGAGAGCTAAAGTAGCTTGTCCAGCTAGGCAAGCTGTAAAGCTACTCTATAACATAGCACAGAGGACTGAATGAGGTCTCAGCTAACAAGCTGCTTTATAACATAGCACAGACAAACAGAACATATGAACAAAGCCTGACACAGGAAAGATACAGAAGTAAACAGGAGGCTAGTTGCAGTGTGAAGACATGATAATACCAAGCAATTAATGGAAGTCTGTGCTTGGTTTAAGTAGAGCTGTGAATTATAGTAGTCCAAACTCAACACAGCTGCCGAAGAAAGTCACGTGTGCGCTTAGAATGCTAGGAATTCTGGGGAGTTGAGGAGTCTGGAGTTCTTGAGGAGTTGAGTGAAGATGGAACAGCTGAGAACATGAAACTGACCTTCATGCCATATCCACGATGTCCAGGGAGCAATTGAGGGTTGGGTGCCTTGCTCAAGGGCACTTCAGTCATGACCTGCCCAGAGATCACGACTTTTCGGTCACAAGACCAGATCTCTAACCACCAGACTGCCAATATTCTGTTGGGAGTAAAGTAATATTTAAAAGTTAATGTATGTCATATTCAGAACAGTCTTCCTGAATGGTTTAATGACCTTGAACATTTTTAGTCACTGAGTTAATCTTGTATATCTGTTCATTATTAACCCTTGTATTATGTTTCGGGTCAATTTGAACCTTTTTGATTTTTGTGTTGACCAAAATGCAGGTTATCCTTACTTTTTTCCATGAAATTTTATGACTTTTCCTTATCTAGGGTCATGAACTACTGTGTAAATTCTGGACAATTAGATGTGTCGTGGAGTGTCTGCACAGAGTTTGTATACAAAGATGATGTTGAGGGTCATTTTGACCCAGACATTATCTAGCTGTTGAAATCCAAAATAAACTTGTCTCTTTGATATACTGTATTTTGATTGCCTTTGAATAGCCATTCAGAACCAGGTGTGTGTGGAAGAGGGACTTTTCCCTGTCACTGTCACTGCTTCCATGCCCTTTCTTTGAGAAATACACCAAAAATGAGTTCCAGACAATTTACAGCTGAAGAAGTTTTTCCGCAGCTTATAAACTGGGATTGTGATGTAGTGGAAGAGATTTTAGAGATGGAGGATCCTTCAAAACCAGAGGACAATGCTATTAATGATCCAGATTGTCAATTTTCTGATGATGAGGAGGATTCAGAGGACGGGTCTCCTGGTGTCCCTTCATCAGATAAAAACCAAAAAATGCAACAATTGTCATCCAAAGAGGGGACATGGACATCTAAAGATGGTAAAATAAAATGGTCAACATCACCACACCAAAGCCGAGGCAGATTTTCATCTTCTAATGTCATCAAAATGACTCCTGGTCCGACAAGATTTGCGGCCACAAGAGTTGATGATATTTAATTAGCAATTCAGCTCTTCAGATCCCCACCCATAGAGAAGATAGTCTATGACAGAGAATGCGTGTGGTATTGGAGATGACTGAAGATTTCTCTCCTGAAGTTCATATCCAACACAGTAGGATGTAAAGAATTTGTCGCATGTGATGTTAGGACTGGTTTAACTTATTTTTTGACAGTTTTGAGTGGATTTACACAATACAGGTCAAAATGACCCACAACATAATAAATGTATTTTTTTCTCACCATAATACAAGGGTTAATTGTATTTTTATTTTAGAAATTCTTATTTTTAATAGCTTAAAATTAATTATGTCCCTGGTTACTTTCTGTTTAAGAGTTATTATATCAGACCAGGAGAGTCCATATAGGTGCATCTCTAGACTATACATCTCAAAGACTATACATCTGGCCATAATTTTTGCTACTCCGAAGCCCTACTCTGCAAAAAGAGGTGCTCGTCTCAAATCAGTGTCATGGGAGAAGTTGAACATGGAGGCGGAGACTTGAGAGCAAGGGCATGTTAAGACTTTTGCCTTCTTTTCAGACATGAGGGATTGTAGGAGAGAATAACATGGGAAGAATGGATCAATCCCGTGTGTACAGCTGCCAGTCTAGAGCTGTGCATAGACACACTGCAGCTTTCATTTGCCCATGGTAACATTTACGCTTCTTGGATTCATATCAGGAGAAAACTGAACCATACATTCTTAATGTGATGCTGTAGGCTATATTAGCATTAGCAGCGGTAGAACTAGCATGTGTTTACACGCCCTGGTCACTTTATCAGAAGCTTGTCTCTTATAGATCCACCCACTGTCCTCTTTATCAGGACCCTGTCTCTTTAAGCTCCCTCCACTATCAGAGATCCCTCATTTACAGCACCACCCACTGTCCACTTTATCAGAACCCCTTTTCTTATAGTGTCTCCAACAAACACTTTTTCAGAAATCCTTTTATTTTAGTTCCACCAATTTTATCAGAAACCCTCTTTTGTAGCTCCACCCTCTGTCCACGGTATCAGAAACACTCTCCTTTAGCTCCATCCACTGTCCATTTAATCAGAAACCCTTCTCTTTTAGCTAATCAAAAAGTGGTGCATCTGTTGAAGTGCAGTTTGTGTTGGCCATAATCTTTCATTAAGAGCCAGTTCCTGAGCACAGAGCTGCTCTTGCTTGGATATTTGTGGGGGCTTGTCCATAATTAAGCAGCCATTGAGTTGATGTACAAGGCAGGGGTTTCTAATAAAGTGTCCAGTGAAAATATACATTGCTTAACATAAACCATAAACAAAGCAGAGGAGATAGTATTTTTTCTTAGGATTCCTATAACTCATTAATGTCACTGTGCCTGCTGAAACATCCTGGTAATGAATGGAAGAAGGTGACATGGAAAGGCTGAGTTTGTGCTGACATTGCAGAATGACAAATGCACCCGCGGGAGCTAGAAACTTTGCAGGTTGTATTTTTTATGTAATTTTATTTATTTATTTTTTATGGTTACTGATTTATTCCAAAATAAGTGCTAATGAAATGGGCTTTGCTCAGGTGACATGATATAATAGATTTCCTGGAACAATTAAAGAGTGACAGATGATGTAGATTAACTGCCCAGTACTATTGTGTACGTCACTAAAAGTTATTTAGTGAAATATATGTCCTTGTTGTATGTATGTTAATTGTTGATGGGGCTGAAATGATTGGTTAATAAACATAATCCATTTGACAATTTATGTGACATAATTCGAACCAACAATTTCCACCCTGTAAGCCATTAGCAAGTAAGGAACAAGTCATGCCATGTTAAGTTTAGCTCACACTGGCTGGTGTCTGATTAAAAGAATAATTCCATCCTGTCGACTATAAAAGTAGCTTTTAAATTTAAACTGATATGGGTTGTCCTTCAAATCCATCCATCCTCTTAAGTAAGGTGGTTAAGGTGAGTCCCCCTACCCCTGCATTGGGCACTGGGCAGGATGTGATACCAATTCATCAAAGAGCACACACTCACACCAGAACAATTTAGATCAACCAATTCACCTGTTTTTACATTACATTACATTGCATTTAGCGGACGCTTTTATCCAAAGCGACTTACAATAGTGGGAAAGTACAGATGCAAAAAAATAATACTAGAG
>BRDA01057742.1:0-14085 GCA_036984385.1 Crenuchus spilurus
ACATACATATATACATATATATATATACATATATACATATATACATATACATATATACATATATACATATACATATATACATATATACATATACACATATACATATATACATATACATATACATATACATATACATATACATATATATACATATACATATATACATATACATATATACATATACATATATATATATACATATACACATATACATATATACATATACATATATATATACATATACATATATATATACATATATATATACATATACATATATATATACATATACATATATATATACATATATATATACATATATAATTCACATAATATAATACACATTATATAAATAATAGGTGTAATACAATAACACTGTGGTTGGGTTGTATATGTCCAACCCTGAATCTGCACTGCTGACCACTGTCAAACCAACCAGACACAACAAAACTTCTGTTCTCATTCTGTACACACACCACACACATATCCCTCTTTCGCCAAATCCCAGGGCCTGTCAGGAGGTTAACAGGTGGACTAGGCTGGGTTGGGGGTGGTGAAGAGGGGTATTATGGTAGGTAATGTGTTCCCCATCTTTCCATCAATATGACGGCAATTAAGATGGCTGCCCAACTATATCAAAACCCTCCAAGACAAACAATTCCTGAGATGCCGGGCTGTAATTCTGATCAGCTCTCAGGGGGAGAAATCTGATCGGGGGCAAGAGGGACTTCGGCTGGGGTTGTGAGTTGTGTGAGAAGATGAGGTAGGAGATGTGCTTGAGAGCATGGTGTGAATTTCTGCTAGGTTTGAGGGCTCGAAATGGAAAACTAATTTAGCTTTCTTTATGGAAATAAAAAGGATGTACATATTGTTTAAAACTACAGTTCACTCCACAGTCCATACAATCTATATACAAAAAAACAATATGTTGAATTTGTGGTCTTTGTGATGTATTAAGGGCTTAACATGTATTGAACTGAGTGATTCTATGTACCGTACCTGGCATACAGTGGCAATGTTATAATGAGCGGTGATGGGTAAAAGGATGGAAAATGGTCAGGTAAGACTCAACTGTGACTGTTTTTGCTTTCCAGAAAAGAAGATCTATTTAAACCACCTATTAAAAAATTTAAGATATAATTACAATTACAGACTGTCAACCATCTGTTTCTCTGCCTTTACAAAGCAAGTATTATTTGGTTGGTGAATAATTCTCAGCACTGCTGAGTTATAAAACACTGTTCACTCACTGTTTACTCTGTTAGGTGTAACTACATTAGTGGTCCACCTTGCAGATGTAAAGTTAGAAACTGGAACATTGGTTTCTACACAACCCGTGTTGGTCATCCTCTACTTCCTAATCAGTGGTCAGTGGTTGCTGTTCACAGGAAGCTGTTGACTGGCTATTCTCAGTCCAGCAGTGACACTAAGGTGTTTAAAAACTCCAACAGCTCTGCAGTGTCTGAGCCTTTCATATCAGTTGTCAGAAACAAAGTGGTGGTGTGGAAAAGAGGAGACAGGCAGCAGGAGTACAGTCAAGTGTGAATGTTTAAAAAACAAACAAACAAACAAATAAACAAACAAAAAACAAGGACAAAGACTATACACAACATGATTTCTCAGACGAGAGGCAGGAGGAAACAATCACACGTGACGTGACCAGGGGCATGGACATGAAGCACATGACAGACAGACATGCAGGGAGGCCGTGGCATAGAGCAGATCAGTGTCTGTAGTGCTGAGAACGATCCACCACCCAAATAATCATGGCAGAACAGGGTGAAATCACACATACACACACACACAGTATATTATATACAGTGGTGTGAAAAAGTGTTTGCCCCCTTCCTGATTTCTGGGTTTTTTTGCATGTTTGTCATACTTAAATGTTTTGGAACATCAAACCAATTTAAATATTAGTCAAAGACAACACAAGTGAACACAAAATTATATTTTTAAATGAAGGTGTTTATTATTAAGGGAGAAAAAACACCTACATGGCCCTGTGTGAAAAAGTGATTGACCCCCTTGTTAAAACATAACTGTGGTTTCTCACACCTGAGTACATTGTCTCTAGCCACACCCAGGCCTGATTATTGCCACACCTGTTCTCAATCAAGACATCACTTAAATAGGACCTGCCTGACAAAGTGAAGTCCACCAAACATTCCTTAAAAGCTACACATCATGCCAAGATCCAAAGAAATTCTGAGTGCCATTATTCACAAATGACAAAGACATGGAACAGTGGTGAACCTTCCCAGGAGTGGCCGGCCACCCAAAATTACTGCAAGAGCACAGCGACGACTCATCCAAGAGGTCACAAAAGACCCCACAACAACATCCAAAGAACTGCAGGCCTCACTTGCCTCAGTTAAGGTCAGTGTTCATGCTTTCAATATCAGATAGAGACTTGGCAAAAATGGCCTGCATGCAGAGTCCCTAGATGAAAACCACTGCTGAGTAAAAATAACATTAAAGCTCATCTCAATTTTTCCAGAACACATCTTGATGATCCTCAAGACTTTTGGGAAAACATTCTGTTGACCAATGAGATAAAAGCTGAACTCTTTGGAAGGTGTGTCCCATTACATCTGTCATAAACACTGCATTTCAGAAGAAGAACATTATACCAACAGTAAAATATGGTGGTGATAGTGTGATGGTCTGGGGCTTTTTTGCTGCGTCAGGACATGGAAGACTTGCTGTGATAAATGGAACTATGAATTCTGCTGTATACCAAAAGATCCTGAAGGAGAATGTCCGACCATCTGTTCGTGACCTCAAGCTGAAAGGAACTTGGGTTCTGCAGCAGGACAATGATCCAAAACACACCAGCAAGTCCACCTCTGAATGGCCAAAGAAAAACAAAATGAAGACTTTGGAGTGGCCTAGTCAAAGTCCTGACCTGAATCCTATAGAGATGCTGTGGTATGACCTTAAAAAGTCCGTTCATGCTTGAAAACCCTCCAATGTGGCTGAATTACAACAATTCTGCAAAGATGAGTGGGCCAAAATTCCTCCACAACGCTGTAAAAGACTCATTGCAACTTATTGCAAATACTTGGTTGCTGTTGTTGCTGCTAAGGGTGGCCCGACCAGCTATTAGGTTTAGGGGCAATCACTTTTTCACACAGGGCCATGTAGGTTTGGATTTTTTTCTCCCTTAATAATAAACACCTTCATTTAAAAAAGCATTTTGTGTTTACTTGTGTTGTCTTTGACTAATATTTAAATTGGTTTGATGATCAGAAACATTTAAGTGTGACAAACATGCAAAAAAACAGGAAATCGTGTGTGTGTGTGTGTGTATATATAGCCAATTTCCAATTTTGTGTGAAATGTATCTGGTGTATCAGTGGTAGGTAGGTTGAAAAGAGGCGGTGGCTGTATTACACAAAAGGGGAGGCCTGTGCTTATCTTCACTCTCATAGAGTCAGTGACATTGCAAAAGTGATGGGGAGAGTCCTAACAGAGGGGATGGGCTAATTGATTACTACTATATTGAGAACGGGATAAAACATTGGCCAAAACTTAATAAATAAAATGAAAAAAAAAACTACTCATTTAGAACTTGACGCCAGCAACACATTAACATATTTCATGACTTTCAACACCTGATACAGTGCCGGTGCCAGGCATTTTGGTGCCCTAAGCACAAATGCTTTGGGGTGCCCCCCCCCCCCACTACACCAGAGCCAGACTAAAAAATATTTTTCCTGACAGTGGATTTGTAGACTTAAAAACCTTAAAAAAATACAAATAATGACAATAATAATGGATTTGCAGAATTCATTTCATTTATAAAATATTTTTATTAGATTTTGATCTTTTTTAGATTTTCCACAATGTTAGAATGAAAAATGAAGCTCCAAGTTGATTGATGGTCATATCATTAGTTTATCTATGTATGTAAAAAAAAAAAAAATGTGTGCAGCAAATGTGTGACATGAACATCTCCTTTATATATTTAATTTAGTCAGTCTCTGGATAAGAAGCCGTGAATAAGGAACCAACTTTAATCAGCAAATCAGTAACTGTGAAAAAGGAACCAAACAAATCAGAAACTGTGAATAAGTAACTAATTTCAGTGTCAATTATACCATTCAGGGGGGGCTAAAGGGTGCGTTCACCAGTGGTGGGTTTGGAGGGATGGGCCTAAATGGTTTGTTCACCAAGGGCATCACACAAGCTAGAACCACCACTGCTTATATCCTTTAACATGATTTATATATTTTAATTTTAAATGTTGTTAATATGATTACTATTATTATTACTATTATGAGCACCGACACTCAGATGATGTATATGTTCTATGGTCTATTGTGAATACAAAATGAGTCTATGAAGTTTGCATATCATTGCATTGTTTTTATTTACATTTTACACAGTTTCCCATTTTATTAATGTGGGCACCTTAGGACTAGCTGGTAAATACAAGTTAATTAGAAATTCACTTTTAAATTTCTTTTATTAAAAGAAACAAATGGGTATCAGCCAAGGGTGCAGCTCTTTTAGCTGGAACAGGGGAAATCCCCAACTCTACTAGAGTAAGGGGTACTTTTTGGGAACAAAAATGGTTCTTCTATGGCATTATTACAAAGCACATTTTTTATCTCTATTTTCAAAATTGACTATGAAGCTAATATGTAAAGAATGTAGGAACTTGCGTGAGGAATGGAAATCATGACTTGTGAATGAGTCCTTGGAGTTTTTTAGCAGTTAACTCCAGCCAAAACCCTCACTAATGTTCAGTGTGGCCTGGCAGTGAAGTCCAACAATAGTCCACTCTGGAGGGGAGTCAAACCACAGACATACTGGCTGTATGGAGACTGTTCTCTGGTGCGGGTGAACAGGAAAGCACAGATGCATGAAGCAGGACCATGGGGGACAAACTAATGATGCTGAGAAAGTGAATGAGTGTGGTGGGGGGGCTTAGGGGAGACGACAGGATTTGGATCACGAGGTTGGTATAATGAATGGAGGTACTGAAGAGAATAATTACCATGATGGACATCTCTCTCTCGCTCTCTCTCAGTTTGAGAAAGACCCATAAGCAACACTGAGGACACACAACCACACCCTTTCACCTCCCATATACCACTTTCATTACATCTCTGCAACTTCTAAAGGGTCTGTGTTCTATAGATTGGTTCAACAATTTCCAAACTTACAGTATTATTTGTAGTTTCTGTTCAGAAACTAGACTGTATATATAACTATACTGTATATTATATATATATATTTTCACTCTGTTTCTCATCTTCAATTCTCCTTTTTCTTCTTTGTAATGCACTGTGCTCTCTATTCTCTTTATTCTTAATTTCCTCCATTTCCTCTTCATCCTCTTTCATCTTGTGCTTTGTCTGACTCCACCTTATTAGCATATAGTACATCATCCCACTCTAGACTGGGCTGGAAGGTCTAGGGGCAGTGTTTTATGGGTGCTCTTATTGAAGTGCACAGCTTGCCTGTCCAGCCTTTATGGTGTGGGGACAGCTGCATCAGGCTAAATCACTCCGGCCTTTTAAAGGGAAAAATGCAGCATCTAACTGAACACAGAGGGACCCTGAATGCCAGCACTAGTGACCATACGTCCCCATCACTGCTGCGGCAGCTGGTCAGCAGGGGACAGAACAGGGTCCATTCCCATCATGTTGCAGTTTCCAGGGACACCATAGCTAAACAGCAGGTGCATGGTGCGGAACCCTGGCAGCATCAAGACCACTCAGGAGAATGTACACAACTTCCTGTCTGTTCACTCTCACTCTTACTTTCCTTCCGTCTTTCTCTTTGCACTTTTGACTATATGTGTATATTGTTTTTGAGTACTAATGCACATTTTGCAAACGTTTGAACACCCATTGCTATATAAACACAAAAATGTTTTGATTGTATGTTACAGTGTACATTCTATTACAAACTAATTTAGCATTTAAGCTTTTGGAGACAGCAGGATCAGGTCATGTGGCTGGTTCACCACAGTAAGTCAGGTTGAGCATCACTGTCAACCTCCATTAAAAGTGAAAATCTTTGATATTTATAGATAGTAGGAAGGGCGAGACGCCCTCAAGGAAGCCACACAATGTGGAAAAAAAACATCACCAAGGCTGCCACAAAAATAAACTTTGTTTTATTTTAATGTTTACCATTACATGTCCTCATTTACTATAGTTTAATAGTTTGTGTGTTTGTGTTAATAAATACAAAAAAATTATTACAAAATAGTTATCAGGTCATAGTCGATTTTATGCTTTAAAAAAAAAGGGCAAAATCTAAAAGGATTCAGCCAAAACAGCACAAGTCTTGATTTTTTGTATATTAATTTAGCATTTATGAGTCATTAAGAGCATGCTTTTATTTACAGTGGTAACCTGGCAAGTGTCTGGGAAAACTTATCAGAAATAAAGAAACAACATTAATTAGCTGTAAAACATATTCAATGAATCCCTCACTCTGTCTCTAAGCACTCTCCAGTGGGTGGAGAGACAAAGTCTCAAAGGATTCCAAGAACAGGACCAGCCCTAACTCCTAATTTCCTTGATCCTTCTCGTTCTCCCTCGCTCTCCCTCTCTCTCTGGGATCACTCCGGATCCAGCTCCACACAGGAAGCAACATGGCGAGTCCAATTAGTGTAGGGATAAGTCTGTAGAGCAGCAGGCGGATGGGAGGGGAGAGGAGACGAGCCGTTCAATTACACTCCCTCCCTGGACCTGTGAAGTCATGCGATTATGTCTGGAGTGCAGAAGAACAGCAGAATAACAATGATGGGAAAAGAAGGGAGAGAGAAAGGGAGACTTCTCCTTGGCAGTCAGATTGTCTGTGAGACGAGAGGGATCCCTGTTGAGCTTAAGGTCCACTGGCATGGCGCCCATATTAAGACGCCAATGGTGCAATCCATTTGGGAAGCAGCTGCCTAAGTACATAGCATTTTTAGGCAGTGTATGTTCCTCAGCCAAAAGTTGTCATACAC
Source organism: Crenuchus spilurus (assembly GCA_036984385.1). NCBI lineage: Eukaryota > Metazoa > Chordata > Actinopteri > Characiformes > Crenuchidae > Crenuchus > Crenuchus spilurus. Next base: position 6,974 of record BRDA01057742.1, read on the forward strand.
AGAAGTCACTTTCTTCTAAGCTACTTTATTTTGGCCAAATTTTAAGGCAGCAGCATCTTCTTGGTGAGGGCACATTCCATAATACTGCAGAGAGGACCATCGTTTAGTTTGAAAAAACAGCGGCAGGGGCATCTAGGCTGGAATGAAATTATTCACCAAATTTGATTGATTTTTTTTTATCTGTGGTATTTATACATAGCAATGGACGCGTCTCCTCATTAAAGTGCTCCACTCTTACTCACGCATGATGATTTCCCACAGCAGCATTAGGGCAAGAAAAATAGCAGTTTACGAGGTAGGACCCATGCCAGCCCTGTGGTAAAATCAGTATACAAGCTAAGCTAAGCTACAATAAGCTATTAACAAGTAAACAGGTATCGCATCTACCATGAGACTGAAATGACGACATGGTGTCCCGAAGCCGATGCCTGCCAAGGTTTTTTGGTTAACATGTTGCCTGATGAGTGAGAAATCTTTAAAGGTAAAAAAAAAATTAAGTTGACAAAGGCAGCCTTTATGAGACTGTATGTACATTTTTGTCAGTTGTTATGACAAGACTTATTTAAATGAATGTTCTCGAGAGGATACTGGATTTGTTTTCCCCTCTTCTGATGACTTCTATGAAGGTCACCTGCATACAGGTGCAAATAAAACCATGCAAAACCAAGACTACCTTAAAATGTTTTTGCTATCTTCTTACAGCCTCTTCTGTCTTTCTGGGCATCAATTATTTAAATTTCCTTAGTTCTGTAATAAAAACTCAGAAGAGCATATTCGCAGAGAGGTTCATTATTAGGGTCAGCCCAGGTCTGCAGTATTCGGTTTAGAGCAGACAATGCTGGACAGATGGGCGGCAGAGGCGGGGCCACCACAGGCAACAGGACCGGTGCCAACCTGGTGGCAGTGGTGAGGAAGGAGGACGACAGACACGCAAGTGCCTATGGAGGCGAATTACTTTCTTTTTAAAGTTAAGCAGTAGATGGTGATTAGTCAGGAAGCCGAATGAATGGGTGACAATACCAGCTTGGGTAAACACTAATGAGTGCTGAAACGTTGTTTTTAATGCAGAAGTTATGCTTCTGCTTTCATTTCTAAGCTGCTGCTTAAAAACTCAATTGATAATTGTTAGGGCAAGTTGAGAAGTATTTATAAAGCTCTGAAATTTGCTGATTTTGCTAATGATGACAGAACAAATCATAGCCTTAACAAATTAAGTTCTGAGAGTTCAAATCTCTTGAGATTCCCAAACTTTTGCATGGTGCTCCTTTCCATCTTTCACTGTAAAATTGTAAACACTGTAATACAAACAAATACATTTGCTTTAGAAATACACATCAAGTGACTCATTAAAGAGGACAAACCTCACCAAATGAATCTAATTAAGTTTAACTGCGGAAAGCCATAATCAGAGCCGGCCGCAAGCCCATAAAGGAGTAGACTTTGCTTATTAAGACATTTCCCATATTATTATACTATGATGGAGACAGCTAAGCAGACATGGAAAGGTCAAAATGTTACAACCCCACCAGCCCCTGCTCTTTCAAGTTACTGGCCCAATTCCAGCAGTCTGAAAACGTCTCTCTTCCAGTCTGTTGCACAGAAACCCAAACATAAAGTTAATGTTCCAAGTTTGACATAACATCCGCCTTATGAACTGTGTTCAAAACCACAAAAAGGCCTTCATCAGTGTAAACTGAATGTGTTACAACAGAGAAAACAAAATGTGCAGTACAGAGACACTTCAGGACCAATTTGATAATAGCTAAATACATTTTTCATTGGTTTCTCATACTTATGCAAAGCTAAGTAAGTGAAAGAAACACATGGGATGATGATTTATGTCTTGAAAGAATTATAGGACCCAAAAATCCCCTTACTCAAAGTAATTGATCAGCCAAGATGTGGTCTTGCAAGTTTGTTTATTTAGTTTTGTAGGCCCACTGAAGCTATGAGGCTAATGCAGGTAACAAGTAATGGAAGCTTGTAGCTGCTAATTAGCATCATTTGCTGCACAAATCTAAAATTAGCACAATTCTGTTGGACTGTTAAATACTAAAAATTTATAATATTGATTCTGGCAATATACAGTATGTGTACTGTTATCTATGTGTCTTGTGCTACAGCATAAAAATAGTAGCAACTACACTGAACCCTGAATTTTGTCTCTACTTTTATGCAGATATCTATATTTGCATGATGCTGTTCATCGTGGTATAAAATTCCATTACTTTTATATTCTGCTGGATTAGAGAATGCATAAACTAGTCAGCTTTACTGTGGCCATGATGTCAACTAGTTATGATATTATAATACTAATAACATGAACATCTGCACAGTAATTGCAGGAAACCAGCAGTGCATCAAGTGCATGGAAATACTTCACTAAACAGGAGGCTTGTACTACCGTCACTTAACTCAACCACCAGCACCCAAAGCAAGAGAGTTTTCACCATCATGCAGCAGCAGATTAGTCTTCATTCGGCCCATGCTGATGCTCTTATTTTCTTACATGCAAACCAGAATGTGCAACTGAACAGGACTAGGATTATAGACTTAGAGGTTAGACCAACATTACTTAAATTGGAGTTATACACTACAATATCATTGTTATACAGCGTTATTACTGCTGAGTTGTACCGTTACTGTGGTGTGATCTAAGTTTATTTAAAATAGAAATATTGGCATTGGTCGTGTTCTTTTTCAAGGACTCTTAACTCAATCGTTCTGCTTGACTTTTTGGTAGAGCACAATTGAGCCACTTTCTTATTTGTGTTAAACATTTACATTTGAGGCATTTAGTAGATGCTCTTATCCAGAGCGACTTACAAAAGTGCTTTGCTGCTTAGCACGGAAGGATCCCGTGTTGATTTTTATTTCTCAGCGTAGCCAAGTGGCGGAAAGTGTCCAGTTTGGGTACGTCAAAATTCCAGATTCTACTTTTGCAGATGATGTGGTCCTGCTAGCTTTATCAAACCAGAACCTCCAGCTCTCACTGGAGCAGTTTGCAGTGAGAAGTGGTCTCTCCAGTTTGGGAAGATGTCATTGCCTCAATTGGAGGAGTTTAAGTATCTCAAGGTCTTGTTCACAAGTGAGGGTAAGAGGGAGCGGGAGATTGACAGGTGGATTGGTTCAATGTCTGCAGTGATACAAACTCTGTACGGGTCTGTCTTGGTGAAGAGAGAGTTGAGTCGGAAGGCAAAGCTCTGTTTACTGGTCAGTCTACCTTCCAACCCTCACCTGGTGATACGCTTTGAGTAGTGACCGAAAGAATGAGATCACGAATATAAGCAGCTGAAATGAGCTTTCTTTGTAAGGAGTCTGGGCTCTCACTTAGAGATAGGGTGAAGAGTTCGGACATCCGGGAAATGTTAAGAGGAGCCAGTTGAGGTGGTTCGGGCATCTGGCAAGGATGCCTCCTGAACACCTCCCAGGTGAGATGATTTGGGCATGTCCAGCTGGGAGGAGATCCTGGTTATAGTTTGTCACAGTGGCGTATGCTATGTTGGGTTTAGCCAAGTGATGGACCAACATTTCAACGTCTCTATATTATATTTCCTACATAATGTGCCAACAGCTTTATTTCTGTTTTATAATATGTTAAGTTCACCACTTAAATCTGAAGTTGTGCAACTCCTACTTTGGATATATTGGACACACCAAGGCCTCAACAGCACTCCAATGGTGTCATGACCCTTGCTCCACTACCAAATTACAGAATACATTCTCTGGACACCAAACATCTGACATTTTTTAGAACAAAAACTATTGGAACGATTCTGTTCACTGAACGTTGCTTTCATGCTGAAGTCCTTAAGCAGATCTGCTTTAGGCCTTCAGCCACCATGTAAAGCACAGCATTCACAAATAATTCAACAAGTACAGGACAGAGACACAACAACATTACAGTTCAGACAGTCTAAGCTTCTCTAAGCAATTAGTGAGTGGGCTACATGTCTGCCCATTGATTATTCATGAAAGATGGGTCTAATAAAGAGAGAACTAAGTGTAAGACATACTTCACCAACTCTTCAGAGGATTTTTCAGGAACTGTTCAATATGATGTACCAAGACATCAGGCAAGATTCATAGCTCACTTTCCTTCTAATTAAGTTCTGAGCTTCTTTATTAAATGGAGACCAACTTAGCCGTTTCAGTGCTATAACTTCACATGAATTATTTCTTATTCATAACCAATTCAGGCAACGTCTATTCAGTTTACCCTGAATAACCATTTTAAAAGAGCAGTTCATCACTTACATTAATTATTTCTCTCATAACTCATTAAAAGAAGTTCAGAAATTCAGTGTATATTACCATTCAATTTTGCATTTATAGGTAGAAGAAATCTGAGCATTATTTGATTAGTTTTTGCATGTTTTTGTGGTTCTTAAAGCTAACATGCAGACAGACAGACAGAAGAAAAATTATTTTAGGAGAAACAGGTCTATACTCATTGTATCTTATCTACACACAAATCAGAAGTTGTTGCCCAAATCAGGATGGTTTGGAGTGCAACTAAAGAAATACAGCATTACACTGACTGATTTCACTGCAGACTGTATTAACTCAAGATATTTCAGGTTTTGTCTGGTGAAAAAAAATAAGATAAATAAATAAAGATAAAGTAACTGATTTCAAACAGGTTGTCAGCATGTGATTGTTATGATTTGGTACAAGCCTTACTTCAGAAGTCTTTGAGTAAAGATGGGCAGAGAATCACCAATTTGCCAACAAACGTTAGAAAAATAATTTTTTAAAACTTTAATTCAAAAATAAATGGAAAGGATTTGAATATTTCTCCCTCTACAGTGCTTAATATCACTATACTAATCAAGGAATCATCAAGAACAGTTATTCACCGATAGCTGATATAATCATATGGGCAAGTGATGATTTTGGCAAACCTTTTTAAAGCACTACAGTATACATACACAGATATACGTTCACAAATGCTAGTTAAAATTTAACTGTGCTAAAAAGAAGCCTTATTTTCACCATGTACAGAAGTGGCATCAATTCCTCTGGGCTCTGAGGGATCTAAGATGGACCATTGCACAGTCAAAACTTGTATTATGGTCAGACAAATCAGTATTCCACACTTATGGAAAAATTGACGCCACATACTGTGCACCAAATACAAAAAGGGCCCTTTAGACTGTTATCAGCAAAGTCCAAAAGCCAGAGTGTTGTTAGCTCCTTTAAACTACACTGCGAAGAGTACAGGATAACCAACATGACCTGTGGAGCCACTGATGAGCTAAGTTGATAAAAATGGACAGTGTGTGTATATACACAAGGAGGTGGTTTTAATGTTATTAGTTTGTAAATGTATTGTAGTACTCTCACAACAAGCTAAAGAAGCAACCTTGGGCTAAAACAAAATTCAATAAAATTATGTAAATTTTAATTTTCTGGTGAACTACTCCTTTAAAATAAAATTATGCAATGTAAACTAAATGTTCACCCAAGAGTCAATAATCTAGATTTCTAAAAAGTTAGATTGAAATACTGTCTCTATCCTAAGGAATAGGCCACCATGAATAACAAATCTTTCCTATTTTCTGTTCCATCGTTTATTAGTCAAAACACAGGCTGATAGCAACTGTACAGTCAGCACTTAAGCAGGCTGGCATGCAACAAGATAGGGAAAAAAAATTTCCCACCTGCCACCACATCTGCTTAATTTGCATAATTAAACATGGAGTTGTAGTCTTGAGTAAACTAATAATCACATAGGCATTTTTCCAGCATGTCACATGCACAGAGAGGCACACTCCGGCAGCTCTACGGTGTCTGGTCCATTCACACCACCACCACTGATGTAAGAGGCACCAGGCAACAGGGAAGACATGTGCAGCTAAAAGACATAAGGATTTAATAAGGGTGATCATGAAACAAGCAAAGATGAAACAGGCAAAAGGCCGTATCATACTGTAGAAAAATCAAGTAGCTAAACAGAGTAGTAACAAAAGACAAATTGGGCTCCAACAAAGCCAGCAAGGATAAACAAGTAAAACAGCAAATAAACAATATAAACAAGAATAAGTGAATATACCCAATGTAGGAAAACAAAAAGTAAACAGAAAAGCAAACAAAGGCCAAAAAAAGATAAACAAGAGGCCAACAAATGTCTCAAGCTAACAGGCAAATCAGAAACAAGCTATGTGGAGGGCCAGCAAGGCCTCAAGCGAACAGGCTAATCAGAAACAAGCTACATACAGATACATACTTTATATATGTATACATAGAGGGCAGACAAGGCCTCAAGCGAACAGGCTGATCAGGAACAAGCTACACAGAGGGTGGACAAGTGCTCAAGCAAACAGGCTAATCAGAAACAAGCTACATAGAGGGCTGACAAGGGCTCAAGCTAACAGGCTAATCAGAAACAAGCTACATACAGATACATACTTTATATATGTATACATAGAGGGCAGACAAGGCCTCGAGCTAACAGGCTGATCAGGAACAAGCTACATAGAGGGCTGACAAAGGTTCAAGCTAAAGGCTAATCAGAAACAAACTACATAGAGGGCTGACAAGGGCTCAAGCTAAAGGCTAATCAGAAACAAGCTACATAGAGGGCTGACAAGGGCTCAAGCTAAAGGCTAATCAGAAACAAGCTACATAGAGGGCCGACAAGGGCTCAAGCTAAGCTGGGAATACTTACAGGCAATACAGAGACTTTATTTCTGTGTCATGGAATAGCAATACTAAACTAAATGTAACAGCTTAAATGTACATATTCATTAGAACAAATGAGGAGCAGCTGTGCTGTGAGTCATGTGAGTAATTCAACTCCTCCAGGGGTTCTGGGGATTGTAGTTTCAGAGACACTGCTGGTACACAAAATAAAGTGATGTGACTAGTGAAAAGGCAAGGGATCATGGTAGATGGAGTTCAGAAAGCGCATGTTAACAGGTGAAACAGGGCTTAGATGTGTGGAGGGTTTGACAGCTAGTGATCCATCACCAAATAATACCTGTTCTGTGGTGGTCCTGATCATTGAAGAACAGTGAAAATGGTGAAATATATGAAAGTGCATGGACAGTTTACATATACAGTATATATGACCTCATGGACAGTGATATATGCCATATCATACTATTCTT
>BRDA01057747.1:0-14034 GCA_036984385.1 Crenuchus spilurus
TATCCTGTCCCTCTAGCCAATGAGCATTGAGCCCACCCACCCGTCAAAAAAGGGTCAGGAAAAAATAATAATCGTAACCGTAATTTCTGAATGGTCAACATAACGTGTGAAGTGAAAAATAAAAAGTAAAAGCGAAAGTGTCAGTATTACATTTACAATAAGTATTTTTCGTTTATGATTATGTTTTTAATTTACGATTTTGCAGTTTCATTTACAGTTTTTAATTTACGTTTACGATACTTAAAACTTACGTTTACAATTCCTGTTTTACGTTTACGCTTAAGCTGTTTTGACGCCATAAACTTTGGACAGGTGAGCTGGCAAATATTACATTTAATTTACAAAGTTAAACGAGCCTATATTATATATTCATTAAATGTAATTTTTAGTTTTAATGCTGAATCTCACACTTGAGATTAAATATTCTAATAGTTTGAGATTCTGGATTTTTGATTTTCAAGAGCTGTAAGCCAGTCAAAAATGAAACAAAAGAGTAGAGATCACTTTACATGTAATTAATATAAGATATACAACAGTTTATTCAATTTTATACTTTTTTAGATGTACTAGTATTTATTTACTGAAATCTAATTCCTTGACATCTATTATCTAATTGTAATATGTGACCCCGCCAGGGAAAACCAGGCCAAAGTCACTGGGCAACTTATTGAGATATCGTGTCAATATCGTGTCACTCACATTAGCTACAAAACTTAGCCACTTGGTTTTATTGCTGTATATGAAAGATAATAGTCTCAGATATCTACCGGAATACATATTTTGATCAAAAACAAAACTTAAATTCACAAAAAAATTGTTTTGAAAAAAACAAATTTTGAAAAAAAAAGAATGACTTTGACCCGGTTTTCCCTGGCGGGGTCACATATATGTAACTGTGTGTCTATCTAATACTAATAATTTAGAACTCATATTTTGAATTCTTTAAGCTATATTGCTTTGAATGTATTTTCTGTATCATGAAGTCTCTGTATTATTGCATAGAGGCCTCCATTGTAATACTGACATCTCACTATCAGCATTTGTTAAGCTCAAGGTTGCATTGTGCTCAGCCCCAGCTTTGTTTTGTCTCTCAAGATAGAACCTGGAGCCTGGGAAATGGTATGCAGCTCATACTGATACACACACATCTATAGTACTAAAGAAGACACATCACACCCTGCCCTACCTCTCCAAGAACCCATATGCATACACTGATAAACAGAAAACAAACACCTTCTCACTAACATATGCAGTTCTAAAGAAAATATGGCACACCTACATTAACCAACAGGCAAGTTTATTTATATAGCACCTTTCATACACAGCAGCAAATTCAAAGTGCTTCACATAAACAGAGATAAGATAAAAAATACATTAAATCAATAACAGCAAAAAAAAGCATTTAACAATGATTTCAGATATAAAATATAGTAAAATTAATCATTAAAAAGCAATAAGATTAAACATACAATATATTTAAAAATAGACATAAAGGTAAGATAATTGCCATTACAATGCGTTTACAATGAGCTTGGATTTAAAAGTGTCCATGTTGGGGCTCTTCTAATACTCTCTGTCAACTGATTCCATTTAACTACAGCATAGTAGCTAAATGCTGCTTCTCCATGACTCGGTCTTAATGATCTGAGACTTCTGCTCGGCTCATATCGCGGCATCATATGAGATAGATATGCTGGTCCTAAGTCATTGAGACATTTATAGACCAGTAATAGTACCTTAAAATCTATTCTGTAACAGACTGGTATCCAGTGTAAGGATTTAAGAATGGGAGTGATGTGTTCTTTACTCCTTGTGAAAACTCTGGAAGCTGAATCCTGAATGGAAGACCAGTTATATGGTATATATGCCTACATATAAACATTTGTACATATTCATTTGCATACACCGTTTCATTCATAAATCACTTCTCTGGTCTCTCATAACATTCAAAATCTCCTATGTACTGTTCCTGTCTGAAGAACCTCTTTGTGGAACAATTTAATCATTAGCAGTTGTGTAATTTGTGTATTTTGTACATACCGGAGTCCATGATGAGGATGGCTCTAATGTTTCTAAATGTTTGGCTGAGAACTTTATCTGAAAATGTCATGCTGGCCTTGTCAGTGTGGCAATTAAATGCAGCCACACCGTTGGTTCAAAGGGTCTATCCTGACACTTCAAGATTTGGGCATAAAACCTCCAGGGAAGGCTGCTTTTTTGTCTCAGTTTTGGTATCTTCAAAATTGCTATGAGATCCAATGCATTTTTTCTAAGTTGACAGCCGATACTTAGAAATTCCCTGAGCTTGACTCTTCCTCATGGACTTTCTGTTTTACTCTGACTTCGGTCAGACTTATATTTGACCTGCACTTACTCAGCTTGATTTTTGAACCTGATTGTAGTCTCTGATTCATCATTTTTCCAAGCATCAATAACTTGTTTTGACCAGCATTTTCCAACCATTAAACTGGCAAAACTCATTTCTGGACTCTGTCTTCATTTGACTGACTATTCATTTGAACCAGGCTCAAAAACCGTACAGTCTCCTTGTATCTACACTCATTGTCCATTTGATCAGATCCACTGACCATGTAGGTTTACTTTGTAGTTTTACAATTACAGACTGTAGTCCATCTGTTTCTCTGCATATAGTGTTAGCCTCCTTTCACCTGTTCTTCAATGGTCAGAACACTCACAGCAGGTATTATTTTGGTGGTGGCTCATTATCATCACTACAGTGACCTTAATGTGGTGGTGATGTGTTACTTTGTATTACGATGGTATGAGTGGATTAGACACAATATTTTAAGATAATAAGCCAAAATTCAGACATACTGTTACTTGGAACAGATCTGATGTTGATGATGATCTACTTGGTGGGCAGGACCAAAGAGAGATGTTTGGCATTCATGTGTCATGCTCTTTCTGTTTTTGGGCCAAAAGCGGCCCAACTGTAGCCGGCCAACTGTAATCCATTGATATGGTTTATATCTGGTTAAATTGAAGCTGTGTTTATCATCTCCATTCCACAGGGTTGGCAATGATAGGAGGCAGATAACTCAAGTGATACTGGCATCTAGGCTAACTAATAAATAATGCAAAATGAACTAAACACTCTCCACCTTACTGATGGTCAAGCAAGTACTACTAAAGACAGAGAGAATTTGTATTAGTTCTAACTGGTGCACTTCACATTCATTACAGCTCAAATCCAACAGAGGATACAGAAACTGATTAGCATCATTTTTTATTTGACAGCTAGTAGTACATTCAGGAGTCTCTATCTAAAATCATAACCAACTTAAATAAATAAATAGTATTTAAAGTTATAAAAATATAAAGTTTATATTAGCTAGCAGAGTGAAGAGGTTCCTCAGTTCAGAGGAACTCCAAACACCTCCACCTCACACAGTATGAGATACTCCTTCCTTTCAGCAATCACAATGTTGATGTACCGCCCCTCCATCCCGTTACACTCAAAGGACACTAAAGGTTTTGATCCAGTGGATGAAACCACACCACAACTACACAGGCAGGAAAAGAGAGAGAACACTGATGATAACACTGAAATTAATATATTAAATCTATTCACATTAAAAACAGACAAACTGATAGCAAGGTTAATGTTGACAATTCAGCAATAAACCAACTTTGACACTTGTTTACATTCTAATCTCTTAAAGAGTCTAGAGTCACTGGTGGGTCCACCATCTGCTCCTTCCATTCATTTTAGTTACACACAAAAGTGAGGAGTCATATGAAAGCTAAAACTCTTTCTGGGACTAAACATCTACATTTTTTATAGTGTTCAGAAGTCAGTTGAATTAAAATGTTTCAACTCACACAAAATATTTTCTGATCATTTGATGACCTCTTTCACAAAAAACGTTTTATATATTTTTTCATGTAGTCTCTTTATTAAAACACTAAACTGGACAGACATGAAGAGAATCCTAAACAAATGAGGCCCATCCATCCATCAATTACCTTCTGCTTAATCCTGGTGAAGGTTGTGGTGAGTCCCCCACCATTTCAACGGGCGCAGGACAAAGTGTCACTACCCCATAAGTTCACCATGCCCGATTTGTACCGTGCATGTGCATAAGCATGTCATTTCCAGAGAAAGTTTTAAATGCAAAGAAAAGCAATCATGGAGGTATGTTCTTCTTACATTATATTTACCACTACTAATAAAATAATAATGCTAACAATAATATCTGTGATTGGACGCTCTAGATTTTAGGCTGGTGTCAAGTTGGTGTCAGACACTTTATATCAAATAGATAGCCAGATAGATAGATAGTACTTTATTGATCCCTTTAGGAGGTTCCTTCAGGGAAATTAAGGGATCGGGATGGAGCTTTTTGGGGACCATGCAACCCTGCTGTTGTTTAGCAGATCTGCTCCCCACCATCTATGTAAATCTACCCTTTAGTAAGTAATCATGCAAAGTGTGAAAAACGTAAATGATTTCTTTTAAACAAACAATCAAAGGTGTCAAAAGTATTCACATTCATTACTTAGGTAGAAGTATAGATACTAGGGTTTAAAAAGACTTTTATAGAAGTTGAAGCATCAACTTAAGCTTTTTACTCAAGTAAAAGTACAAAAGTACTGGTTTCAAAACTACTTAAAGTATAAAAGTAAAAGTAATGTAAGGAAAACAAATGCCAAAACTTAGGCTGTGCCACAGGGGCCTATAGTGCACTACCCCACCCCCCACCCCCAAAATATTTTTTTTATAAAAGCCGTAATGACTATAATGTTATATTAAAATGGTAATGTTTAATGTTTTTTGGGGATGTACTGGCTACCTGTTTCAGCTGCATATATGCCCCTTGAAAATGAATACATTTTAGTAATGTAAGAGCCATTTTGCACTAAATGTATATTTAATATCAATTATATTGCTATTTTGTGTTTTATGTTCTTTTAGGTTATTTAGAAGCATTATTTTATTATTTAGAGTAGATCCTTTATTTTTCTGGCAATCAATTGCTTTCCCTGATTTCAAACTTTGTACTCCATTACTTTTTCCTGAGGAGGTCAGGGCAGTATTTTAAGGTAGCACAGTTTTCTTAGCGTAGCCTGTTATGCTAAGCAACATTTTTTATTCATTCCTTTGTTATCCTGATAAAAACAATACAAATGGACTTGTTTGAAAAACAAGACAGAATAAACGTGTTTGAGGACTACACTTAGTCTCTTTCTGTTGCTTTTGGAGGATTTTTGATCCGCAGGCACGAGTTAGAAACATCAAGTGCTGCCTTAAATTGCTGCGTTGCGGTACTGAGGTTACTGGAGAGTGACGACACATGTGACGTGCAGGTACCAATAGGGTATAAGAATGATATATGTTTATATTATCAACCACAACAACATTCACTCTTTCTGGATGGTGCAGTTTATCTGGATAGGATGTTTTTTTGAATGATGACAAACCGAAATAAAATACATGGAAATAACGAGGCTGTTTTTAAAATGTAAGGAGTAGAAAGTACCGATAATAGAATGAAAATGTAAGTAAGTAGAAGTAAAAAGTCGTCCGAAAATAATTACTCCAGTAAAGTATAAATAACCAAAATTTCTACTTAAGTATAACGAAGTATTTGTACTTCGTTGCTTGACACCTCTGCAAACAATGATCCATAAATTTAATAAAACGATTAAGTGCAAAAGTGTTCATCCTTCACCAAAACGACTCTGATTAAATGCAATTCATAAAACTTTATCCAGAAATGACGTGATCATCAAATCATCACTGGACACACACACACACACAAACACACACGGGCCGTTTCTCAATATGTGTACATGTGCGGACTTGTGAATTTGTGAAACGTAATCACTCTCAGCCCAAGTATGGTTCCAAATCAAAGTATGCATAAACTAGGGTGACCAGACATCCTCTTTTACCTGGACATTAAAAAACATGTCCGGGCGAAATTTCACAAATGTCCGGGATTTTGTTGTACTCAAGAAGCATTTCGTTCACAAACTAGTCCGCTTGGTTTGCTTGAGTGAGATGTTATGCTATATTAAATGGAGACGCAGCTGAAATACAAGCCGGTTTCCCTTTAGGCTGCCACAAGCTCATGATTGGCTCTGCCCTAACGTGTGATTGGCAGTTGCCGCTGTCACTCCCTCAAATGTTATTAACGTGTTGAGCATTTGTTCTGCCTGTGTCACGTCAGCTAAACGTATTTTAATATCAGCGATTTCATATTAAAATGAATTAATATTTACATTTGAGTGTGTCTGTGTGTGTGTCTACCAGTCTGTGATAAACCATCTATTTACATGCCTCTAAGTGTAACTATTATCAAAATAATTCAGAATTTCTGCTTATTTTTAGTCAAAAATGAGGTATAATTCAGTGTAAATAAGATCTATTGACCATACAGTCCAAACATATGTGTAACATTGGTGATAATGAGCTGAAGAGAAGTTGATTGAAAAGGAATGGGTGATAATTTTATGCTACATGCTTTTAACAGTTTATTATTTATAAATAATATGTAATAATGTATTAATATTTTATTAATGATTAATATTCATTTTTATTATTTCATTATTCATAATAACGTTTAATAGTTATTAGTATATTATTAATAGTGACTAGTAATTATTAATCAAATATAAATCATAATTTGTCAATATTTATTATTAATTAATAATAATAAAATTTTTTTAAAAATTATATGTGTGCTTTGGAATATATTAGATACGACCATTTCTCTATAGCTTGGATTACAAACGCAAGAAAAAAAGAGAAATGTACTGAGCCAAGGAGGCAAGCCATCAGTGCACATCTCTTCTTCCTCTCCCTCATCTTCATCCTTGTTCTCCTCCTTCGTTGTGTTGCTTCCTCCTCGGCTTGATGGTAGTAAAGCATACAAGGGCTGTTTCTCAATATGCGTACTTGTGAACTTGTGAAACGTCATCACTCTCAGCCCAAGTACGGTTCCAAATCAAAGTACGCATACAGGCAAATTTGCTGATAATACCAGGATGTGTTCTCGCTCTGCCCCTTCTATCGAGTATGCATCGGTGGTGACTTGTGTGGACTTGGTGCGGCAATGTATCCCAGAATGCATTTCGCAATGGAGATGCGGCAATGACGGAAGAAAAGATACCAAAATTATTTCTTTTTAATGCATCATCTTTTCTCAAAAATTTTTTTGTGTAAAACTATATTTAAAAAATATCAATTTTGTTGGCTTTCTTAAATATGTAGGTTTTTTTTTTACTGAAACGGAAGTTATACAAACATAGTAAAGAGTACACTGTGAGCTTTGGAATATATTAGATACGACAATTTCTCTATAGCTTGGATTACAAACGCAAGGAAAAAAGAAATGTACTGAGCCAAGAAGGCAAGCCATCAGTGTACATCTCTTCTTCCTCTCCCTCATCTTCATCCTTGCGCTCCTCCTAACTGCTTTCTCCTTGGCTTGAAGGTAAAGTATACCACCGCTTCATTTTCCTTACAAACAAACGCGATTATTTCCCGACCATAGCCTTTTATATAGACATACAAATTTTGCTCTATTAAATGTAAATAAAGTACAACATATTTTAATTCTTATATTTTTCAGTGAATACACAAATCAGAATTTAAAAAAAATATTGAACTGGCTACGTGAGGCAGGCTGGGCTGTGACGTCATACGCTGGTGTTCCAAATGCAAAATAATCCCCTTTACTTGGGAAGTCCGTACTTCTTAAGTCCGCAAGTTCAATCTTTACAAGTTCGTGCTTGCGTACTTGAGGTTTGAGAAACGGCCGAGGATCATTTAGAGTACTACCCAATTCACCTGATCTCCGTGTTTTGGACGGTGGGTGACACCAGAGACCCAGGAGGAACAAATGGGTTCTAAGAGGTTTAAGAAATCAATGGTGGTCAGGTGAGATCATTTTAAAGTTTATTAAGAGAATGGGGGACTGATATAACTTATGTGGTTGGTTGTTTATTAAGGTAATTATTCTAAAGTTGATATAAGGCTGGTGTAAATTAACAACAGCTCTGCTTACATTACGATTTTGAACATCTGATGGATATTTGATGTTCTATATTAGTTTTAGCGGATTTTTTTTTCCAGTTCTCTTCTTAACATGTAATACTTTTCTGCATCTTGTAGATGCTTTTCTGATCTTAATTCTTCTTTTACTTTCTCATCATTATGGTTCTTAACAGCTCACTGTGCACAAAGCAATGAACAGCTTCAGCTATGACTCCTTAGGTTAGGTTAGCAGATGGGGACGGTAGCAGCATTATGGAATGCTGAGGGGAGGGCCTTGTGATTTTGATCTGAGGAAGATCTGAACTTTAAACTGAGGCTGATTCATTATTGATATCTAGTTAGTGTCAGTTCTGTTGCTCAGATATTTCTCTTGAGGAATCTCATGTTGTTTGTATTTCAGTTTAGAGTTCAATAAAGTCTCATATTGTGCTCAGAATTGCTCACTTGTGTTTACCAAAAACAAGAGCCTCAATGTGTCTCATAAAGGGCAAAGAATGCTTTAGTGTTTATCTGTACAAGAAGTATCTCGGGTCTTTTTTGTCTCCTGAGAGTTTAAGGGAATTTAAGGTTTGTGAACCAAAAAGAGCAACATTTGAGCAGTAACATTTTCAGTAAATTATACTTTTTTATTGCATAAACCTGAAACCAGTTTACCTTGGGTTATTGTTGCCATTGTGGTCCAGATTGTCTCCAATTCTGATCTCAGCACCATTCAGCCTTGGAGAATCTGCATCCTGTATGTTACTGATAGTGATGGTGAAGACTTTGTGTCGTTTCAGCAGATCCAGTCTCCACCAGGGACTAAACTCATAGCTGGTGTGAGAGCAGGAGCCATGATTGTAATTGGCATCTCGGTTTCCATCAATGGCATTTGAGGCGAAAGCATAACTATGAAGGCTGGACTGTGTAGCTCTTGCTTTCAAAGCGACATTCTCCCCTGTACAGGTAACACATTCAGAAAAAAAACAATGAATTCTGATGACTTAATGGGTCTTTTAGTTCAAATACATGAATCTAGACAAAATCAGAAAGTAAAAGTTAGCCAGGCTAATTCTTATAGAAAGTTTCTATAAATACATATCAGATACATATTTGGCTCAGCACTGCAGCCATATCCTGATGATGTTGCAGTCTGACAGGGAGGCTTCTCAAGGTCAGTATTTATGAACTGCTTCAGAACAGGAGTGTTTACTCTAAGTGACCACATGTACTGTGTTGTCTTATATTCTCACCACGTGGAGTGGGATACCCGTATACTTCAACCTCACAGAGAGTCAAGATTCGATTGTTTCCAGGTATGATCACATTGACATAATGGCCCGAAATTCCTTTCTCCCAGTTAAAGGTGTGGGATCTTCCAGGAGGAATAGAAGAAATCACCCCAACCCTGAAAACAGTAAACACAGCACACACAAATTTCAGTGTTACTTGAGAGAGACCTAGACTACTATCGTTTCATATTAAAGTCTCTGACTGAAATAGTATTGATAGTTTTTAGTTTATTCTGTCTATTCTGGATACTACACACAAATACAACTATTATTTGGTTGTGCGTGTACATCCTGGTTTGGTATTCTTGATATTCAATTTAAATTGTAAACAAAATTTAAAATAAAAAATCAATCAAAATCCATGAATTCATGAAGAATGTGTGACACTTTCTCTTAACAGCAAAAGAGCATTAGCAAATCATAGCATCTTCTGGCTACACTACATTGTCACTGGTGAATCTGCAAATAAGATTTCAACAGAAACTCTGGACCTTCTCCTGTGGTAACAAGTGGTGTGACTTGCTGAAATCACAGATGGTACTTTTGTCAAAAGTGTGCATCACTTGTTGAGGGCCCCAAGTGGCTCAGCAGCCTAAGACGCTGACACTGTGACCAGAGGACTGCGAGTTTGAATCCCAGTCATGCTATTTGCAATTAACAGCCAGGGTCCAAGAGAGCAAAAATTGGCCGTGCTCTCTCTGGGCAGGTAGATGGAGAAGACATGAAACAGTGGTGAACCTTCTCCAGCCACCCAAAATTACTGCAAGAGTGCAGCGACAACTCATCCAAGAGGTCACAAAAGACTCCACAACAACATCCAAAGAACTGCAGACCTCACTTGCGTCAGTTACGGTCAGTGTTCATGCCTCCACCATCAGAAAGAGACTGGGCAAAAATGGCCTGCATGGCAGAGTTCCTAGACGAAAACCACTGCTGAGCAAAAAGAACATTAAAGCTCGTCTCAATTTTTCCAGAACACATCTTAATGATCCCCAAGACTTTTGGGAAAACATTCTGTGGACCGATGAGACAGAAGTTGAACTCTTTGGAAGGTGTGTGTCCCATTACATCTGGTGTAAAAGAAACACTGCATTTAAGAAAAAGAACATTATACTAACAGTAAAATATGGTGGTGGTATTGTGATGGTCTGGGGCTGTTTTGGTGTGTCAGGACCTGGAAGACTTGCTGTGATAAATGGAAATATGAATTCTGCTGTCTACCAAAGGATCCTGAAGCAGAATGTCTGACCATTTGTTCATGACCCCAAGCTGAAACAAACTTGGGTTCTGCAGCAGGACAATGATCCAAAACACACCAGGAAGTCCACCTCTGAAGTCAAAGTCCTGACCTGAATCCTATTGAGATGCTGTGGCATGACCTTAAAAAGGCCGTTCATGCTTAAAAACCCTCCAATGTGGCTGAATTACAAAAATACTGCAAAGATGAGTGGGACAAAATTTCTCCACAAAGCTGTAAAAGACTCATTAAGACTCATAAGTTATCACAAACACTTGGTTGCAGTTGTTGCTGCTAAGGGTGGCCCGACCAGCTATTAGGTTTAGGGGGCAATCACTTTTTCACACAGGGCCATGTAGGTTTGGATTTTGTTTCTCCCTTAATAATAATCACCTTCATTTAAAAATAGCATTTTGTGTTTTCTTGTGTTGTCTTTGACTAATATTTAAATTGGTTTGATGTTCCGAAACATTTAAGTGTGACAAACATGCAAAAAAACAGGAAATCAGCAAACACTTTTTCACACCACTGTACGTAAATTACATGAGCTTCTCTTACTTTGGATTACTGTTTCCATTGTTCAGTAAAGAGCTCCCGATGTGTAACTCGGCTCCATTGATCCTCTCTGGACAGCAGTCTCCTCTGTTAGTGATGACGACAGAGGTCACTGTGTACTCGTCCAGGAGGTCCACCCTCCACCAGGGGTTTTGTTGAAATTTAGTGGCAGTGCAAGACCCATGGTGATAGTGTGGATCTGTATTACCATCTATAGCGTTATAAGCATGGCCCTCTGGTGCCCAGGGGTTTTCAATCAGGTCTGACTGTGTGGCTTTGCCATAGAGAGCCAGGTTTTTGCCTGCAGTGAACACAGCAGTGGAGATAAACACATAAATACAAAAAGTATAACTGGTTCTTTGATGGCATGACTGAAGAACTTGCTCATCCATGTCTTAGTTTATCTTCTATTGAAGTGTAAAGATGCAATAAAGTGTTATTTGTTGTTTTTACTAAGCAGTCCATACAGTCACTACATGGAATTTAATTCTCCCGATTTCTGTGATGTCAGAGAAACAAGTCATTTACATGCTCCGCCCCTTTCACAATGAAACTGTTTCAGAATTGATGTTTTTGTGAGTGATGCAAGCAGTGAGAACAGAGTTTCTTATATATATATATATGCAATGATACATATATACAAATGCAGGTAGTCCCCGGGTTACGTCGTCCCCGAGTTATGATTTTTCGTGGTTACGACACATCTCGCATTTACTGTATAAAGCCTTGCTTCGTGTTTGGTGTGCGCGGTGGAAGAATTCATGGTCACGGGTCATGGTCATGAAACGTATTTTATATATTTTTTTTATGGACAGTATTTACGTATGTTCCGACTTACACGAAATTCAGTTTACGACGCGAACGTAGGAACGGATCAACGTCGTAACCCGGGGACTACCTGTGTATATATCAGTGGCGATTACTCTAAGACTGCAAGGGAAGCTCAGCTTCCCCTAAAATGTTAAAAAATAAGTGATCAATAATATACTGTTGTGTGTACATGTCATTGACTATAAATATGCGCTACAACGCGCTCAACTTTTGTTCAGAATCAGCTTCTTATCACTGGTAACAACGCGGCTTTCCTCTCACTCATTCCCGCAGCTTCACAGTGCTTTAAACAGGGTGGACGCTGAGCGTCCACAGAGTTCAATAGCGGAGCAAAGCGTGCAGCGAAACGAGACGAGTCATTGGATAATTGCCGGGCTTTGTCCCGCCCATCGGACGCTCAGCGTCTCTGGGGGTCTATGGGGCAGTGGGCTGGCCACGTCTGGCCCGGACGCTCAGCTTCTGCATGATGATTGGATGATCTGTCTGAGGCTGAATCCCTTTTTGATTGACAGCTAAATGAGCGAATCAGCGATCTTTTTGTGTAAACATACGTGGGAGCATTTTTTAAATTTTTATTCTGTTCTGAGTTGAACCGAAGACTTTCCTAATCATCTTAGCGGCATTTTCTTTGTTAAAAACGACTAGCGACAAATCGAGCTTCTATTTCTGGTGTTTTATTGTAGCTACTTGTGTTTGGAGACTGACTTCTATCACTCTTTCTGACTTCTATCGCAGTTTCTGTCCAGCGGTAGCACTCACAGGCAGACACACTTCACATATATATTTATTTATATATAAATATAAATATATATTTATATATAAATAACACCCCTGGTGTTAGTACTTTGTACAACCTCCTTTTGCCAAAAAAAACAGCACTTAATCTTCTCCTATAACTCTTTACAAGATGGGAGAATACAGAAAGAGGGATCTTTGACAATTCCTCTTTGCACAACCGCTCTAAATCATCCAGAGTCCTGGGTCTTCTCCTATGCACTCTACCCACTGTTTTTCTATTGGGTTGAAGTCTGGGAACTGAGATGGCCATAAGAGGAGCTTTTTTTTTGTGCCTTGTGATCCATTTTTGAGTAGATTTGGCCACATGTTTAGGGTCATTATCTTGCTGAAAGACCCAGTGATGACCCATCTTCAGCTTTCGGGCAGAGGCCACCACATTCTGATTCAAAATGTCCTGAGTTCATGATCCCATGTATTCTTACAAGGTTCCCAGGTCCTGTGGAGGAGAAACAGGCCCACAGCATCACCGATCCTCCCCCATACTTAACAGCGGGCATGAGGTGTTTTTCTGCGTACTCATCCTTAGTGTTATGCTTACAGTGTTTGTTACCAAAAAGCTCTTTTTTGGTCTCATCTGACCAAAGCACACAGTCCCAGTTAAAATCCCAGTACTGCTTGGCAAACTCCACCTGTTTACGCTTATGAGTATAACTCAGAAAAGGCTTTATCCATGCATGCCTCCCATACAGCTTGTTGGCATGTAGATAGTGTCTGATGGTTGTTTGGGAGACCTCGTAACCCCAAGATGCTACCATTTGATGCAATTCTCTTACAGTGAGCTTTGGACAATTTTTACTTCTCTTACCATCCTTCTCACTCTGCATGGTAGCAAGACACACTTGCGTCCCCTTCCAGGCTTGTTTGTTACAGTTCCAGATGTTTTGAATGTTTTGATTATTGCTCTGACTGTAGATAAGGGCATCTGCAGGTGAGTGGCTATTTTCTTGTAGCCATTGCCTGATTTATGAAGGTCAACACACATCTGCCTTACTTGAATAGTGTGTTTTCTTGTCTTTCCCATGTTTGAGTGTATAAGAGAAACAGGCCTTTGTGTAATGCCATATTTATACCCCAGGGAAACAGGAAGTGATGAATTACTAATTAAAGGTTCCTAGAAACTTTGATCCACTTTATAAACTACAGTAGAAAGGACATAAATGGTTCAAATGCATTTATTTCCAAGAAATTGTTCTAAACTTTTTCAGGGTGAGATTATTCTTCTGCAATAAAAAATTTATTTATTTTAAGGCTTTTAACACATTTTAACTAGGGGTGCCAATTATTATAGAGGGCACTGTATGTGTGTGTGTGTGTATATA
>BRDA01057753.1:0-27069 GCA_036984385.1 Crenuchus spilurus
AAATATTAGATGTTGGCACCTCCACATCATTACATTCAGTTTTTATTCACAATTTGTTTAGTGTCCCAACTTTTTTGGAATCCGGTTTGTATTAGCTTACATTACTTATTTACCACATACTCTTAACTCCAGTCCAAAATGAGAGAAGGAAGCTTTGGATGCCAAACATACTGTTGCTGTCCATTTTTCCAATATTTGTAATCTGAATAGTATACTCCAAATATCCCCTTATGTTAGTTTATGATAACAGTTGAGAATAATCTTGTACCATTTGGTTTTTATCATAAAACAGTGTAATGTGTTGGTAAAAGGGGGGAAATGTATAGCATGCTTGGAAGGGCTTTAGCAAAAATGGCAGACAACAAGAAATCAAGTCAGTGAATGTTAAGACTGTGCAGCTGAACTTAAATGAAAAGAGAGAAATGTATGTCTGCCATTCAGCCCAAAACTGATCACACAGCCACTGTACATAAACACTGAGCCAAGATCAGGCACACAAAAGGCACATGAGTGAGGCAGGAACGCCTGAGGATGGAGAAATGTGCTGTAGAGAGCTTTACTGCTGCACAGAGACGCTTCACACAATCACACAGATTGCTCTCGCTCATAACACAACCAATAAAAACCAACTGGCTGGGAGAGAGCTTGTCAGTTTTAAAAGAGAGTAAATCTCCTTTCATCTACTGGACCGCCTTGCAAATATGGCAGAGCAACAAAAAACAACATCATGTTACCAATTAAAGAGGTCACTGAGACCTCTGACTACTGATGATAGATAATATATCAATTGGGGAAAGACATTAAATGTAGCGATTGATTGTGTATGTGTGCCAGTTTCATGCCAAATTGTTATGGGGACCAGGCAGCACCATAGCTCGCCTCTCAGCACCAAAGTCTTGGGTTCGAGTCCCCATCTGGGTGGAGTCTCCCCGTGTCTGCATGGGTTTCCATAACTGGTTATGCTAAACTGCCCTGTTTGAGCATTTGTATGTCTAAGTGAGGTCAGTGATGGATTGGCACCCTGTGCTGGTTGAAGCTACAATAGTTGAAAGCCCTGCCCAGACCTTGTAAAGGGGTATGGGGACTCGTTGTGACCCTGACCAAGATTACGCAGTTAAGAAGATGGGGGATGTTATGGGGACCTTACATCCACAATACACAAAACATTTTAAACATCTAAACATTTCTAGACTTTTGAGCTCAGAACTGAATAAACAGGGGTGTTGGCTACACACTGCTAATTACAGTGTTTAGACATTCTATGTGCTTTTATTTCTAAAGCTTAACTAATGTGAGGTGACACTCCGTTTTCACTCATTCAGTGGTTCCTAGACTGAATGTTTATGAGATGTTTATGAGTAACCAAAGTGAAACTTGCTTTCTTTCAGCTTAAAAAAAAAAAGAAAAAGAAATAGAAGCAAATTATAAAGTCATGATCGACTGTTCTGCTGATTCTGATCAGAAGAGTTTTCATTTTCTTTCTCTGGTTTTTGCACTGAAGTGAAGAAAATGTACAGAAACTAACAAAACACAGACAGAAAAGTAAGTTTACAGTGTAGCGCAGTTCTCCTGGTTTGCCCTTATGACCGACACCCCTTTAGATGTGTCTAAGAAAAAGCTGAAGTCTTTACTTGTACAGCCCCTGCGGTGAGAAGAAAAGAGCTGCACTGTCTCCAGAGAGAGACAGAGAGAGAGAGAGAGAGAGAGAGAGAGAGAGAGAGAGAGAGAGAGAGAGAGAGAGGAAGATAGAAAGAGAGAAAGAGAAAGAGGGGGGGTCAGAGAAACAGCAAGATAGTGGGAGAGAAAGAGAGAGACATTGAGATAGAAAGAGAAAGAAAGACAAACAGAAAGAAGGACAGAGAGAAATAGAGAGTGAGAAAGACAGAGAGAGAGAGAGAGAGAGAGAGAAGAGAGGGACAGCAAGGTAGGAAGAGAGAAAGAGAGAGACAAAAAGAGACAGAGAGAGAAAGGGACAGACTGATAGGCCAGAAGACAGTGAGTGAGAGAGAGAGAAAGAGAGAGAGAGATAGGAAGATAGAGAGAGAGAGAGAGAAAGAGAGAGGGACAGCAAGATAGGAAGAGAGAAAGAGAGAGACAGTGAGATAGAAAGAGAAAAAGACAGACTGAAAGGACAGAGAGAGAAATAGAGAGTGAGAAAGACAGACAGAGAGAGAGAGAGAGAGAAGAGAGGGTCAGCAAGATAGGAAGAGAGAAAGAGAGAGACAAAAAGAGACAGAGAGGGAAAGGGGCAGACTGATAGGCAGGGAGACAATGAGAGAGAGAGAGAGAGAGAGAGAGAGAGAGAGAGAGAGAGAGAGAGAGAGAGAGAGAGAGAGAGAGAGAGCAAGATATGAAGATAGAAAGAGAGAGAGAGAGAGAAAGAGGGGGGCAGAGAAACAGCAAGATAGTGGGAGAGAAAGAGAAAGAAAGACAGACTGAAAGAAAGACAGAGAGAGAAATAGAGAGTGAAAGAGACAAACAGAGAGAGAATGAGAGAGAGAGAGAGAGAGAGAGAGAGAGAGAAAAGAGAGGGACAGCAAGATAGGAAGAGAGAAAGTGAGAGACAAAAAGAGACAGAGAGAGAAAGGGACAGACTGATAGGCAAGGAGACAGTGAGTGAGAAAGAGAGAGAGAGAGAGAGAGAGAGAGAGAGAGAAAGAGAGAGAGAGAAAGAAAAAGTGAGAGACAGCAAGATAGGAAGAGAGCAAGAGAGAGAAAGAGAGAGACGGTGAGATAGAAAGAGAAAGACAGACTGAGAGAAGGACAGAAAGAGAGAAATAAAGAGTCAGAGAAAGAGATTTAGAGAGAGACAAAGAAATAGAGAGTGAGAGAGAAAAACAGACAGAGAGAGAAAGAGAGAGAACGAGGGGTTAGGGAGCGAGGAGAGAAGAGTAACACACAAGGCCCTTTTTTTGAGTGTGACAGGATAAGATGTGAAAATTTGGGTGTTAAGAGCAGGGAGTTGATTAGCAGAGAGGCAGCCTGTCTGCCTGTAATTTCTTTATGATCATTTGGGTGCAGCTTTTCATTCATCTTCACACTGATGAGCCCGTGTCAGACGCCATTAGAGAAGTGGCTCAGTGATAGCACAGATGCTTGAGACTTGAGATGATGGAGGAAGCGTTACATGATCATGAGCGATGACGTCAGATATGGACGACGGGCGAGTTATGACACCATCTGGGCAAATAAACCAAGACGTGGACGCGTCTACCAAACGAGCCATAATGATGATGTTTATCATCGTCCTGAAATGTAATTGAGACGTACTGTAGCTTGTGGTTAGAGCGATGATTTCATCATGTTTCGTCTTATTTGCTGTGATCAGAACCTGCTGTAGAAGTTTGAGGTTCCACACGGCTCCAGCTATGACATCATCTTGGCCACGGAGACGCTCTGCTAATGCAAATGGCTGCGGGCCAAGGATCATTAACATAGCTGTAATCTTAACACAAGACGAGTAGGCAACAAGATGACATGAGAAACAGTAAAAGTGCTCTCTGTACCAGGACATTCAAAACGCTGGCTTCAAAACGTCACATTCAGACGAGAAAAATACTCCATTCAAGGTCAGAAAACACCTCTTCAGAGAAACCGGGGTTACTGCCAGACAGTGGATAAGCAATCATCTGTGTTATCGTGATCTGCAAAGACAAAGAAAGTCTTAAAGGTACAGAGCTACACCACGCAGAGGAAACGCTGTAGGGAAATCCTTTAAGGCAGGGATGTCAAACTCCAGTTCTGGAGGCCGGATTCCTGCACAGTTTGGTGATCTTCCTGATCAAACACACCTGATTCAGCTCAGCAGGTTTAATAGTAGTGTCCAAGAAGGGAAATCGCCAAACTGTGCTGGACACTGACCCTCCAGGACTGGAGTTTGATGCCCCTGCCTAAAGGCATCAGACCGACCATCAGATACAACATACAGATGTTATTCAATGAGCCCAGGGCCCCACACTCTTAAATACAACGGTTCTTCAAGGGTTCTTTAGTAAAGAAAACGATTCTATATAGAACCAAACCCTTTTCACGGATAAAAGGTTCTTGTCATAGTGTAAGGGTTCTTCATATGAATGAGGAATGTGCTGTAGAAGGTTCTAAACATAACTGTTTTTGAAAATGGTTCCATATAGCCCCCAAAAGAGTTCTGCTGTAGTTACGATGTCAAGCTTGTAATATTTTTTGGTGCTATAGAACTACATTCAAAAGGCGTCTTTATAGAACAATTACAGCACATTCCTCATCAGTCAGAAGAACTGTCATCATGCAAAAGACCCATTGGGTTCTTCGAGTGTTCATGGTTTTATACCTTTACTAAAGAACACTTGAAGAACCATCTCTTTTAAGACCATGTACGAAAAGCGTTCTATATAGAACCATCTACAACACATTCCTCATGAATCTGAAGAACCCTACCATCATGCTAAAAACCCTTTGGGTTCTTTGGGTGTTCATGGTTCTATATAGAACCATTTTCTTTACTAAAGAACTCTTGACGCACTTTTTTAAGAGTGCACAGGACCACCATAGAGCGAATATTATTTGGGCAGTGGATCATCCTCAGCACTGTGGTGACACTGATGTGGTGGTGGTGTGCTGGTAAGCATTTTTAAAACAAAGTGTTCACTCACACATCCACTCTTAGACACACCAGCCATGTTGGTCCATGTTGTAGATGTTAAATCAGAGACAGGAGCTCATCAGTTGCTGTGCAGTTTGTGCTGATCCTTCCCTGCTGCCCACAGGATGC
This sequence comes from Crenuchus spilurus, assembly GCA_036984385.1. Taxonomy (NCBI): domain Eukaryota; kingdom Metazoa; phylum Chordata; class Actinopteri; order Characiformes; family Crenuchidae; genus Crenuchus; species Crenuchus spilurus. The sequence continues at coordinate 4,751 of BRDA01057753.1, forward strand.
CGCTGGATATTCTTGGTTACACTATATTCTGCCCAACACTGGCACTTAAGTGTTTAAAGCCTCCAGCAGCTTTGCTGTGAGTGATCCATTCATACCAGCACAACACACTCTAACACACCACCACCACATCAGTGCCACTGCAGCGCTGAGAATGATCTTCTGGTCCTGTGAACAAAGTATACAAAGAAACAGATGGACTATAGTCTAAACTAAAGGACCTGGAGAAAACCCACACCAGTACCGGTGCTAGGCATCTGGGTGACCTAAGCACAAATGGTTTGTGTGCCCCATCCTGCCTCCCTCCAGCATGCATGGGTTGTAGGTGGTGCCCCCCTCCCCAAATGAGGCCCCACGCACAGTGCTTAGTTTGCAGATGAGGAGTGCTGGCCCTGACCCACGCAGACACAGGGAGAACATGGGCATGCAGGGTGTCATCGAGGTGCAGTGCCACCTGGGCTTGATCTGGACAGATTCCTATGCTCAGCAGGTGTAGCACCTCCCCAGGGGAGTATCTATGCAGCCTAAGCACCACTTGAGGGGCCTAGAGTGGAAAAGCCTCCCTTCCGGAACTGAGACATTGGATGTGGGAGGCTTCCACTGCCCAGTAAATGCCTAAGACACGGAGAAGCCGCCGTACCGCACCGCACTGGACTTACGGCTGCAGCACACCAGGCTCTTTCCAGTGAGCTTCCTCCTCAGGCAACACAATCAAAACCTCTATGAAAGCCAGTCTGCAGAGCAGGATACTGTAAACTCAATAAAATGAATTAAATGGCTCGGTGTCAAACTACAGCACTGAAGCATTTAAGAAAGCCAGGAAACAGCGGAGAGTGATGAGTTATACTGGCGCTAACCAATAAGGGGAAAGGGGCTCGGCCCGATGACCAATCGCTGAGCCAGAGGAGGTAACCCAGGCAAAGGCCACGGAAATCGCCACAAAAAGGGAGGAGCCTGCCCTAGCAGCAACCTGCCACTCAACGGGGTGGCCCCTTACAATAACATAACATAATTACTTTAATATAATTAAATATGTAATTACACAATTACTTGCCAATAACACAGCAATATGACAGTAATAACCCAACTTCTAACATATAAAGAGCCTTTTCATGGAATATTATGCAATATAACCATTAAATGCAGGTGAATATCTTCAAGTAGACATTACTATGACAATATGCTCTTAATCTAATTCAAGAGCATAAATTGTGGGCTAATTCCTTCCCTTCCCCTGAATCCATTAAGGTAGGATTCTTTGCAGAGCCATGAGTGCTCTCTGAATGTATATAAATACTGTATATGAAGAGTAAACCAGGATGGCTTTCCCATATATATAAAAAGATGTCTAGTCTGGAGATGACACTTCATCATCGTCTGCTGCCCACACAGTGGCCCCTGCAGTGTCCTCCTCACTCCCACAGCACACACACACTGAAGCACACATGATGCAGGAAGTGTTTATATTACCAGAGTGTCATTCAAATGTATTCTGTGTAGTCCGAAACCACAGCGTGATCGGAGTTAAAGTGATTAAGTTAATAGTCATTCGGCTATCCTTTACAGCTGCTGGCTTGGTAAGGCACATTCTCTGGCTAAGGTCACTTTGGTCACTTCATCACAAACTGAATCAGAAGAAAGAATCTCCATATTATGGCTCAAGGACACTGGGTGAAATGAAGAAGAAAACACAAATACAGGGTGAAATATGACTGCAGTATATATATATATATATATATATATATATATATATATATATATATATATATATATATACTCTTTGTTTATGCCATGTATCACTACATAGAATGAACTCTAGGTTTAGAATCATCTCGGGCTTTTAATATCAATTATATTTGCAATAGTAATATGTAATAGTAATTGCAATCATCATAATGTAAACTAATCAGTGATAGTTTATCACAAAATTAAATTTACATCAATATAGACAGTATAGACAATGTACATGCTAAAATCCAGTGTTTCTTACTTTTACTTTGACTTTTAATTCATTGGAGACAGTATGAACACTATTTCATGTTTTTTCTGGTCAACTTAATATAATTTTTTAATAAACAGCCATTAATGCATTTCTGTCCTGCAAAGCATTTATCGCTTTGTAATATTGGCATTCCTTCTCACAACACTTAACTGGCATGTTGGCACTGAGGATACCAGTGTTTCAGGTGTTAATTTGAAAAAGTTTACAAGTAGTTGTTTACAAGTAATAAAAAGTTTACAAGTAGTTATTTACAAACACTAAAAAGTTTACAAATACTTATTTACAAGTAATAAAAAGTTTACAAAGTAGTTATTTACAAGTAATAAAAAGTTTACAAGTGGTTATTTACAAGTAATGAAAAAGTTTACAAGTAATGAAAAGGTTTACACATAGTTATTTACAAGTACTAAAAAATTACAAGTAGTTATTTACAAGTAATAAAAAGTTTACAAGTGGTTATTTACAAGTAATGAAAAAGTTTACAAGTAATGAAAAGGTTTACACAGTTATTTACAAGTAATAAAAAATTACAAGTAGTTATTTACAAGTAATAAAAAGTTTACAAGTAATGAAAAGGTTTACACATAGTTGTTTACAAGTAATAAAAAAATTACAAGTAGTTATTTACAAGTAATAAAAAGTTTACAAGTAGTTATTTACAAGTACTAAAAAAGTTTACAAATAGTTATTTACAAGTAATGAAAAAGTTTACAAAAAATTTAAAAAAATTACAAGTAGTTATTTACAAGTAATAAAAAGTTTACAAGTGTTTATTTACAAGTAATGGAAAAAGTTTGCAAGTACTAAAAAGTTTACAAGTAATGAAAAAGCTTACAAGTAGTTATTTACATGTAATGACTTCAGCAAGTTTACAAGTTATTTCCAAATTATTGCTAAGTTTATGTGATCAAAAGTTAAAAGAATCAAGGCATTTCAAAAAGTGTTTCTACAAAAAATTCTCAACCTTACAAAATGGCATTTAGTCTGCCCTCAACCCCCACCACTTCCAGTCTACTGTAAGTCTAAAGCAGAGACTCCCTGACCCCCATAACATGCTGTTAAGTCAAATCTGCAGACAGGCTCCTAAGCTGAAACATATGCAAAGTGTTAGTGGTATGCAATCAGTCTGCTCCAGCCATTTACAGTGATCCCCACTGCCATACATTACCAAATTATTTAGCTCAGCTTTGATGCTCTCATAGTGCCTGAACAGTCCTGAGGCTACTGGCTGTAATCACAGACTAGGACCCACAATATCAAAAAAGACTGAAATTGTCACCACCAGCACTTTTTTTTATTTTCATTCATTTTCCTCTCTTCCCAAACATGTTTTATTACACACTCACACTGAAGTGGTTAAGACTACTGTACGGTTTCTGGGGGAGCACGTTCATTTTCACTGCTCACACTGCCTTAGACAGAATGTTTTCACAGTTCTCCCACTGGATCGGATAAACACTTACAGAGGTGACGTCTTCATTCAGATCTACATCAAAATATTCATCAAAAGCTGAGCTGATCTCGCCCTGTAATGCACTGCTTTCATATAAGCAGTGGTGGATTAAGGTGATCCTTAAGGAGCCCACATTTTGAATGATCCCCAAACACAGCCCACAACCACAAATATCTCATCTATCCATCACCAGATAGACAAGATCAGCAGGAGAGACGATGCTACAGAAGTACAGAATGTCACAACAGCGAAGCTGGCATTGTGATGATAACTCAAAAAAACAGCTGACAAAGCTTTGTGAGTAAACTATACATTTGAATAAGTTTGACATCATTAGGCTTAATAACGAGTTTCATTGATTGTTCTTTTATAATATATGAATGTGTGAAGATGCATGTGTGTTACATTATTACTAATATTTAATAAAATGATGAAAATGTCTAAAATGAATGATGTAAGTCACATGGATGTTTTGTGTGTTTAATGTGAGTGTCATTGGCTACAGACACTGAAACACTTCACATTTCTTCTGCTAATTGTGAGACGATCCCTAACACTGCAGCACGGAGCACAAACACAAAGCTAAGCGCCTGTATTCTGTCATCATAACAAGTGTAGTTTAGTAAAGGTTGTGGTTGTAGTTTGTGGTCTTCCATTTCATCACCAAACTGTAACTGTGCTGGTGAATCTGTGTTTTGTTGGTGAGGAAAAGCACAATTCTGAATGTTAAACAAATGTCCAACATTAAATTAACCTTACCAGTACACTTACACTCTGGTTCCTGTCTAGAAAAGGTAACAGCATCATTAAAAACATTGTTGGGTGTAAATTATTTTTACTTATTTGGATTTGGGTTGCCAAATATTCGGTGCATCCCTAGTAATTATACAGTCAATCAGCAAAGACGTGTTTCTGTATTTCCGTCCATTATCTCACCTGCTTAATCCTTTTCAGGGTCACGGATAGTCCCCTACCCCCTCATTGGGTGCAGGACAGGATGCCACAGTAACTGTTTACCTTCATAAAAATGCACAAAAGCTTCCTTGAATAATGAACAATTTAGAGTTCACATCTGTCAGACGACTGTTCCTCAGTACAGTCATAATCGCACATCACATCAGTGAGCTGTCCAAATCAGACCATTTCTAACAGGCTTTTGGGAGACGGTGATAATGACTCCTGCAGAACTAGCACTCGCTCACTCGCTCAGCTGAAAATAGCAACTCCAGCATTACAGTCAGGTGGTTTCTGATGGCAGCAGACATTATATGTGCCGAGAGGAATAAAACAACAGCCTAAAGCCTGTTTAAGGTGGAGTGAGGGAAAGTGAGGCGTAGACATAGAGAGAGAGAGAGAGAACTGAGCATAAAGAATAAGTAAAGAAAGAGAGCGATAGAGACATGGAAAAAGAAAGGGGGATTAAGGGAGAGAGAGAGTAAGGAGATATAAAGATCAAGAGAGAGAAATATAAATTGATAGAGAATGAAAGAAAGTAGAGAGAAAGAGAGACAGAAGAGAAAAGAGGGAAAGAAAAAGAAAAATAGAGGAAAACTGAGGGAGAGAAATCGAAAGAGAAAGAGAGAGATGGTAGAAATCCCTCCCTCAGGAAATGGCCAATGTTTGTGTTCGTTCACTCTATCAATCAATCTCTCACTCACCCACATCCCACTGCTCTCTCTCTCTCTCTCTCTCTCTCTCTCTCTCTCTCTCTCTCTCTCTCTCTCTCTCTCTCTCTCTCTCTCTCTCTCTCTCTCCATGTCCTGCACTCACTGGCATTTAAAAGATTTTAGACACGTACTGAGCAGATTTTATACTCCAGACAGTGCCAGTGGCTGGAGTGCCTGGCTGGTGATCATTTAGAGGACACTGACATTCAGAACACAGCAGCGGACCTCACCGCCCACTAGAAACTCTGCCCAGTCAGAGACCACCTCGCTGAGAGACATAGACTTCACATGTGACAAGAGATGACCTCTGACCTCAAAGCACTATAGTAGAGAACCCCACACACACACACACACACACACACACACACACACACATGGTCATTTCTATAATGAAGAATGATGAATTTAGTAAAACATGTTTTGTGACATTTTTGTTTCCAGTTTGGTGCTGGTACTACAGCATTTCACCAAAAAGGGGGTGTGGCTATTCTGATGACAGGTAAATGACAAACACCTGTTCTCATTAATGTGACAGAGAACACTAGCCGAGTTTTTTTCTCACTTAAAGATGAAATATTTAATCAACATCAACTACAAACTGTTGTACTGTGTAGGGCCGTGTATGTGCTCAGCTCTTTTCCGTCACTGAGCTGGAGTGTTGGGTTAAAACCGTTGATGAACTGGCAGAGTGAAGTGAAAGCCTGGCGTTTGACAGGCGAGAGAGCTGCGCCGCCTAAGTGCTGAAGAAGCAGAGCAGGATTTGACTTTAACCCTGCTTAGCTCCAACTATTTACACTTGTGCTGCGCTCATGACATGATAATCCCACCGAGACTGCTGTGTACACTGCAGTGCATATTGGGAGATGCCAAGCTCCATCCAGGCAGTGCTGAAGAGGGTGAGGGAGGGGGGGTTGCTATGAGAGCGCTGATGCAGAATGTAGAGATGGTTTTGTCTGTGAACTCGCCGGCTGGTATGACTCAGCCTCTAACACGTATATTCCCTCATTACAAGATCAACAATGTTATACAACACAGAAGCAATCTGGATTTGAGCCCTTTAACAAATCACTACAGAGGCACTACACACAGACGTGCACCGGGAAACTGCTCACAGACAAAGGTTTGGTATCAGTCTAAAAGTTTGGTAGATCTTTAGTAGGATGCTGTGAAAACCTAATGATGACCTGAGTCTGCATAACTAATCTAACATTCAAATCAGTCAATAACTCGTATGCTTAATAATAATAATATTAATAATAATAATAATAATAATAATAATAATAATAATATTAATAATAATAATATTAATATTATTAATATTATTATTATTATTATTATTATTATTATTATTATTATTATTATTATGAATAATAATAATAATAACTTGAATAATAATAATAATAATAATAATAATAATAATAATAATAATAAGCATCTGATCCAGTTTATTCCTTGTGGTACGTCTCCAAAGATGCAGATTTACATTCAGACAAGACAATGTTGCATTTCTGACCTCTAGTGGATGTTTTTAGCCTAATATGCCTCTACCTATTGGTAGAGATGGCACAATCACACAGTGTCAAGTTTACGCCTTCTTCAAAAATATATCATGACTCAAATGTGCTCTACCAAACGGTTGAGCAGAACGTTAAAGGGTTTTTTTAAACAAAGTCTACAAAACTGAATACATGCTAATGTTAATGCTGGCTAACCTGGCTGTAAACCTTTACAAACAGCCTCAGTGAGTAGATGTAGATCAATCAGAGCCCTCAGTTTATTTATAAAGTGTTATATTGATCATTTGTTACTATAGACTGTACTTAAATGACCTACTTCATTCAGTTTGGGCTCTGCTTTAGGATTTGATGTTGTTGTTGGGACGGTTCATTGTCACTTGACTAACACAGTGTTTGTGGTTGCAGTAGGGATGCACTGATTTGTTGTTGTTATGTATTTATTTATTTATTTTACATTTTGATTTGAGGTTTTGAAAGGAGAAATCTGAGCTGACGATAAATATAAACATATTATTATTATTATTATTATTATTATTATTATTATTATTACAGTATCAATATGTTATTTCATCTAAAATATGTGCCCTTGCTTATTTGAATGATGTTAATGTTAATTCCCAATAAAATCATAAAGAATTAAAAAACATTTTCATTTTAAAATTAATTTCATTTTTGCTCTGACTTGTCAGCTTTTTAAAATCTTTTTGACCATTTTCCACTGATCCCTTCATTGTATCCCTAAAAAAAACAAGAACCGCTTCCATTTAAAAGCACCACTGGATCTGCAAAGGATTTCACCATAACAGAAAAAGTAGGACAGCATCAAAAATGAATTAATTTAAAACTCAGAATACCTCATATCTACTGAAAAGAAACTGAAATAAAACATCTTTAAAAAAATCTTTTAATGTTTAGTTTGATTTAAACAGAATAGGCCATTATTAAATATTATTTAATATAAAATATCAATATTAAATAAAACGAGAGATGATTCCCAACTTTTGAATCATAGAGTATGTGATGAAAGAAAGAAATGTGATTCAGAAATGACTGATGTTATTGATGTGATTCAGAAATGACTGATGTTATTGATGTGATTCAGAGAGCTCTGCTTTTAAAGGTGTATTTTGTGGAGAAATGCAGTGAGCAGCCCACAGACACACATTAAAGAACAGCGCAGTAGTTCAGCTCTACTTGACTTTATCTGAATTGGCTGGTCACAGCGGTCAACAGTAAGAGTCTGTGCCATGTGCAGCTCATGCAGTGCTTTAAAAAGCCATTCAGATAAGGCCAGAGAGATAAACCTGAGCAGCATAAAGCAAAACACGCATACACACACACACACACACACACCATGTACATGACAGTAATGGTAAAAAAAATATATTGTTTTTGTTGTTGTTGTTGTTGCTGTTGCTGTTGCTGCTGCTGCAGCTGTTATTATTTACAGCACATTTATTATAATAATAATAATAATAATAATAATAATAATAATAATAATAATAATAATAATAATAATAACAATAATAAATGTGCTGTAAATATTATTATTATCATTAATAATAATAATAATGATAATAATAATAATAATATATTATTATTATTATTATTATTATTATTATTATTATTATTATTATTTATCGTAAGGATATGTAGCTGTTTTTTTAAATGGCTCTGATTGCTGTTTTTGCTGACAGTGGAACTACAGTATTACATCATAACTACTACATTATGCTCAACGAAACTAATTCTCATCATTTTTTCTGACAAAGAGAAAAGGTCAAACTCATGGTCCCATCTATTCTTTCCAAAGTCAAAATATACACATGCTTTGTCCACAATTTCTGCTCTTTCATGGCACATTGTGTGAAGACGATGTTTTATACGACTGATTTAAAAACGTATTTAAATTTGCACAACTCAGCAAATCTTATTTTTCATGTGAATGTGAATGATCTCACTGTTAGGACAGATCCTGTGTTCTGCTATAATGAGGCTGAATATGGGTTTTATTATAATAACATTCAGTATAAATCCCAGTAGTGAAGTATTTTAAACTGGAAATTCAAATCGCCACACTTAGCACTTCAGCAGTCAGGTGAGTAATATATACAGTGGAACCTTGGTTTTCATCTGTTCTAAAGTGCCTGATGATAACTGATTATAATCCAACCCATTCCAGACACTCCAAAATATTAACAAAAGTATATTTTGTATAGAATAACTATAGTTTTACATACAGAACACAATGAGAAATAAATACAAAATACTAATGAAATGGATAAATGAACATTTAACATCACTCTTACAGGTTTACGTTCTGTTTTAGAGAGTGCCGATGTGGTCCAGCCGGCAACCTTTGTTTTGTACACCTGTTCTCAGGGTTCTTTGCTGCTATTTGTTTTTAAAGGTTTTTAGGTGATAGAGCTGTGTGCCATCGCTTTAGTGTGATGTTTTAGTTTGTTTTCAGCGTCATCATCGAGAAAAAAAGCCAGAGAAACAACAAACATATGGGTGATGAACGCGTGGATGGATGCTTTGTTTTTGTTAAATTTGCAACAAGTCACATGGGCATACCAACAAAAACCTAGAGGATAACTGGGTCAAAATTTCCCCCCAAAAAAAATCACTGATAACTGAATTGTACGATAACCAAGTCAAACGATAACTGAGGTTCCACTGTACTGCAATAAAGGTACAGGCCTCCATGGGACAACTTATCCTTAAAGGTTTACTGCACTCACTTTGTGTATCTATTCATTACTCAACATTTTTAAAAATGTCGGAGTCAGAACAGGTTGAGTTGAGACATTTAAGCAGTAATGCAGGAGAGGAAGTGCTTCTGATGCATTGTGAGTGACGTGAAAGGCACTCTGAAATCAGATTTGGGCGGCCAGAGTGTCTGGAGACGGATTTGTACAAATCTGATTGTAATCAGATTTTAAACCACCTCCGAATGTGGTTTGGATCAGATTAGCGATAATCAGATTTCCTGTGGTTTTTGACTGTCCTGACTACCAAAAATCAACTTGGACACAATCTAGATACTGTCTGAACATAACTTTTACAAAAGCTTCTTTACATTTAATTTACTAAATACTTCTCTAAAGACACCTCCACTCAGAGGTTAGAGGTTAAACGAAAAGTAGTAAACCCACTTTTGGCACTTTTCATTAGTAAGAGTGAAGAACAATGATGGCTTGAATGAAACGGGGTCCTGGGATAGTGAAGCATCTCTATTGCCTGGGAGGATGCCGAAGGGCTGGATCATGTGGAAAAGACTTAATGGTTATGCTGAGAATCCCCCAGACGGCCCTGAAATAGTGACCTCTGAGCCCTGGAGGACGGTACAGTTCCAGAGCAGAGGAGTGACGTCACAGTGAGAGACTCAATGTTTCTTCAGCTGAGAGCTTTGGGCTGGGGGGTGGACACAGACTCTAAGACACTCTCAGACGGAGAAACAAGAACCATGTCCACCTTTGGATGGGCTTACAGGACACTCTGTTCATTACGTTATTTAGATTTACTGGCAGCAGTAAAGAAGTCTTTACTGGCACTTTTTAAAGCCCTCAGAAGCATCATTTGTTTTAGCCTGATTGCACATTTGATTCCTGTAGCGTTGCTCCCCTGATCACTTTAGAGAACCACAAAAAATGCCCCCATTCCTGATTCTACATCACTAATCTTCATCTCGTCTGTGCTATGATTCTAATGTTCTTTAAACTGGGTTCTGACCAAAATGCATCCCTACTCATTCATTAGCATTGCTTGCGAGTGCATACCTGCCGATTGTTACAGAGACTTGGGCTGCAGTTCTGGACTGTGTGTGATGTGTGAAATGTTCCCCAACATCAGCGACAAGAAAGAAAGAATTGAGACTGAGGTGCTGATCATTTGTGAAACTTGATCACAGCCCAGCTCACAAAAGAACGTCGCAAGAACATTCCGTTTAGGTTATGCTAACGTTTACAGAACGTTATGGTGTGGAGTTCTTGCTTGGTTATCAGAACGTTAGGTGTGAACATTAGGCTAGAACTTTCTTTGAACGTTCCCTTAATGTTATTATTATTATACACCCGGTCAGGTGGCAAACAGGGAACATTCGTTCATCGTTAGGCTAACGTTAGGTTGGAACGTTATATCTAGGTTTGTTCAAACTTTAGTCAAAACCTTCAAAGAACGTTCCTGGAACGTTGTCATTTAGCAGAACCATGCAAGAACCATGCAAGAACGATACCAGAACATTAGTTTAACGTTCGGTGTTACATGGGAGGGAGAAAAGGTAAGATGTGGTCCTTCTCCCAAACTTCTATTACATAACACCATGTCGGGAGGAAATAATAAGCAAAACACATTTTTTTCTTCATCAACTTGTGTCAGAAATCACAAGTCACAACAAACAGGTTAATGTTGGCTTCTTCATCGTTGGAGACGTTTGCATAAAGTTTTCCAAACATGCAGTTCCAGACTACAGAATATGTTTAATTCTCGGTCTACAAATAGGAGTCAGATAAGTTGTCTGTGGCTCAGTGATGACCATTAGTCAACAAAGGCTGCTGGTAAACTTTGGTGTCGAATGAAGTGATCTATAATGATCGTATAAATACAAGATGGCATAAAAAATGACTGGAAAACACAAACAGGGATCCATCTGAGTCACAGGTCTTTCTGTTCTTGAGATTAACGACTGGTTTTAATCTTTTCATAATGTCTGTCTCTTTGTGCTGGACTCGACACCTCCCTCCTGAATAGTTCAGGCTGTGTAGCTTGGCTTGACCCACCATCCTTCAAGAAGCATGGAAGACAAGCATCCAGACTTCTGTCCAGGCACCTAAATGGTGGAATGAACTTCTCCTGGTCGCTTGATGTCTTCAAACAATGACTGAAGACCATCTCTTCTTCTACGTATCCTGTACTTAATAAAGACTTGATTGTACTCATGTCTTTATTGATTTGATGCATATTGAATATTATGTAGCTAGGCATCCATACTGACTTTTGTATTTGGCAGTATCTAAGCTTAACCCTCTGGAGTTGGTATTTCCGTTGGTGGTTAAAACCGAAATTCTGCATAAACACTTACAGTATATAACTCTGCAAGATTTTTTTTTCCCTAGAAACAAAGCTAAACATAAGCAGGAACATATAGCCACATATAACTTAACCCTTTGGAGTCGGTGGACCTGATTGCAGGAACAGCACTAAAATTCTGCATAAACACTTTGCGAGATTTTATCCTAGAAACAAAACTAAACATACCCCGGAAATCCTTAAGTGTCTACTTTTCAAATATATATAACTTGAATCAAAATATACTTTTAGCTTCTTGTGAGAGGAGCTTAAATACGCAGACACATTTTTCAGCACGAGTCAGAGCGCAGCACTTTTTTCCCGCCTTTCATACACTACTGGTGTTTGTCATTGCTAAATTCACCAGCGTTGCTTAACCCAGCCATATTTGGCTTCTTGTGATGTCAGAATAACATTGATAACTCCCGAGCTCAATACTCACCAAAACAGTGCAGTCATTTCTGTCAAAACTAAATATCTTCAGCATTTTTATAGTCTACTAAAAGTCCTACTGTGTGCTAAACACATTGAAACTAATCAAGACCACAGTTTGACCAAAATCATCGGGCTACTTTAGGTGACTATTGGGCTGAAGTGTATTTTTAGAAACATGAGCCTTTAGCTTTAAACTACAGTGATGAAATCCTGGCATGTCTTAGCTATGTGGAAAAGGATTTCTGGGTAATCATTTCTATAAAGCTAATTCACTACATCAGTGTGCTCGAGTACAGAGCCAAGTGTCCAATTACTTATGGCCATCACTGTAGAGGTAGAGCTCCAGCATCCTACTCGTGATTCTTGGCTGAGCTTGTGTCTTTGTCTTGGGTCTTGTTTTGCGTATAAATAGATAAATAAAAGAGAAAATGCCAAAATCCCACAGTAGGGGAGACACAGCAGTTGGGGGCTGCATACCAGGCAAACCCCCGGGGGTAAGGAGACAGGAGTGATACACAGACTTCTCCAGAGAGCCCAGCTTGGGGCTGTTCTCATAATTACCACGAGACAACACGGCCAGTTTTTAGTGCACAAGCACACTGTTTATGTGCAGATTAACAAGCAGGTAACACTGTCACTTTAATAACAATCGACTTAAGAAAGCAGGAGCTTAAGCAGAGTTTTAGGTTTTTTCGGGGAGTGTGATGAGTGGGATGAGTCAGTCACACGGCTCTGTACTGTACTATACTGTACTGTACTGTACTGTAATGTACCCCCTCTTCACCAGGGCTGCGCAACTGGGGGAGGCATTACTATCTATACCGCCATATCAAAACAAACAATAACTCACTGGCTAAACCGCCTGGTTCCCATGCCTCTGTAGCACACAGCAGGGGAGGGAAGGAAAGGGCAAGCTGGGAGAGAAAGAGAGCAAGGAACTACACAGAGAGAGAGAGAGAGAGATTATGTATGCATCTGTAACTATTTCAGCATACTGAATTACTGTAAAAGTGTACAGAATGATAAGCCATAAGAGCATCAGAAACCAAAACGAGTTAAATTAGTTAAAAAAAGTCATGTATGAAGTGTTGATTCAGCTGTCCAGTGATATGTCTATTGTTTTGGCTTTAATTAAAGTTACAGGAACGTTTGCAGACATATGACAGATGTAAATTAATGCTAATAACAAATAGCTGAGCACCAAAGTAATTTGATAGGGGCAGAGCTGCTCCTAGTGTCACCTGATAGTTATTACACTTATACGGTACAACACACGTCATTCCCTTGTTATGTTGCGCATTGCAAAGCAATAAAAATATAAAATATTATAACACCAGCAACACCATAGCAACTACCTTGGGTAGCATAGCAACACCTTAGCAACCACCTAGCAACCACTTACCAACACCATAGCAACCACCTGAAATACCATAGTAATCGCCTGGCAACACCATAGCAACCAACCTGTATACAATAGCATCACCTTAAAAACCACCTGGGATACCTTAGCATGTGAGCCATGTTAGCTGCGCAACATCCAGCATTTCCTTCAGGAAATGCACTTTTCTAGTTACATACTGCTGTTATTGTGTACTATATGTCCACTGTATATTGTTTGTTTATTGTTTGTAAATATTTAAATTACTTTCTGTTCTTCTTATACAGTGGTGTTTGAAAGTTTGTGAACCCTTTAGAAATCCTAAAAGTAGATAGAGAACCCATTTAAATAAATGAGACAAAAATATTATACTCGCTCATTTATTTATTGAAGAAAATGATCTAATATGACATTTTTGTGAGAATAATAAATCAATTAAACTCGTTAATAAACCTAACAATGTCAAACCAACAGACTTTCATTCCTGACTAACTACTAGTAGTTTGTTTAGTTACTAGTTTTATATTCGTTAAATGAAACCTTTTCATTTCGGTGCATCCTTACCTGACCTGACACAAAGAAAAAGAAGTGTAAAAAGTTAGAAGAGCAAAAGAAAAGCAAGAGAGCTCCCAATGAGGTGAGTGGCACCACATCAATCTTTAGCAAAGTGTAAAAGTGGGCCGCATCAATAGGATATAGCGAGTCAGGCGGTGTGAGCATCACCCAGCTGCTAGCTCGCTGTCCCTCATGACTGACTGCTGGAGCAATCGATTTGTGGGAGGGAAGCTGGGTGAAATTCCAGCCAGCACACACCACACACACCGCAAGCTCCCTCGCCACACAGCCTGGCAGAGGGAGCCCACTGCACAGCTTCCTCACACCTCCACGTCCCACACTCACCGTCACTGCCAAAGGTTTGATGAAACTACTGGTCCCTTACATCCAGAGTGGAAGTGAAACTCCAGAAGGTGCCTCAGAGTAATTAATATGTGATTCCATAAGTAGATCAATAAAATTAAGTACAAAAGTTCAAACTACAACCTATCGTAAGCCTCTATCTGTCTAAGAACAGTGACCTGAGATTAGCTCAGGGCTTTTATCGAAATCTTAACAGGATGGTCCGAGATCAGATAAGAAAATATGGTCCATGGAGTCTGAGGGTGGTTCATACACTCTGATGTAGTCTGACATGGCTTGACTTTTTCTTTTACAAATTAAAAACATCTAAAATTATTTTCCCAAAATGTTACACAGGCTTTAGTTCAGCACAAACTCAGCAACAACAGTGTCAAACGTTTTTCAGATGTGCTGATATATTGTGGAAAAACACTCTAAACATTTATAGCCAAGACTTTTGAGCTCAGAACTGAATAAACAGAGGTGTTGGCTACACACTGCTCATTACAGTTTTTAGAAATTGTATGTGGTTTTATTAACTAATGTGAGGCAACACTCCGTTTTCCTCAGCCACTAACCCTACATTAAATATTTATGAGATTTATGAGATCACTGAGAGGTCTATCATTCAGGTACATCTCAGGTGAGAGTTCTTTGTTGTTGGAAAATTCCACACATTCAAAGGCCAGTAATCCAACCATTGGAATGTCTGGAATTACCATGCCATTATCATATGAATGACAGAGCGCGTCGTTTGGCGGGAAAATAAAGCACTGCTGTCTGACTCGCTTTCACAGATGTGTCTCTGCTTATTTAAGCTCCTCTCACAAATATCTAAAATATATTTTGATTCAAGCTATAAAAGTAGATCCTTTACGGTTTTCGGGGTATGTTTAATTTTGTTTCTAGGATAAAATCTCACAGTTATACAAGTGTTTATGTAGAATTTCAGTGCTGTTCCCGCAGTCAGGTCCACTGACTCCAAAGGTTTAAGTTATACAGTATGTGGTTGTGCGGTGGCACCTCTCAAGTCCCCAATATGGTGAGATTCCACGGTTGTCTCTGGAGTCTCCAGTTTACTCCCACAGTATAAAAACAGGGAGGTTGAATTGGGTGAACTGGGTACTGGTGTGTGTGCCCAGTGATGGACTGGCACCAGGTCTTGGCTTAACTATGATTGTGTCCTGCTCTGCGCCCGGTGAAGGGGTACAGGACTCACCGCAGCAATAATCAGGATTAAGTGGATAAGATAAAGGATGGACAGATGTTGCAAAATTTGGGCTATCATGTGACCTACTTTATTAGTCTTTAAATTGATAAATGTAATGTATGTAACACGGCACGGTCTTATGTTACCATTAGATTAAAGGTGGCTGCTGTTGACTCGGATGCACCAGTTCAACGCCCGACTAAAGTCAGGATAGCAGTAGATGCCAAGTACCAATCTAATATCAGTGCTATTTTTTTATTATTTAGACTATTTAGATTATTTAGACTATTATTCTCTTTCAGAAACATCTGTCCATGACCAGACACATATCTGTCTGCACTATTAGCCTGTCTATGGGAAAGCATCGCTTTAGCCAGAGGACCCTTTAAATCCTTGACCCCTGGCACTGACAGGTTGTGGACATGCAGAGAATTCAAGGACTTTATAAATAACTACTCCGTCCCAAAGTAGTCAGCTGACAGCCTCATTACAATAGTAAAAACACTGAGAGTCTGCAGGGACCTGCAGAGAAAATAAACCTCAGCTCAGTTCTTTTGAGATGTATTGCTTGGGACAGATCATGCTCCACCTATTATCTGATCTCAGGGTCATGAATGAACTAAAACAGGTCAACAGTGAAGTTATGCATTGTGTTGGACATTAATAGTGCTGACGATTGATTAGCGGAGGTTGCACAAGTGCACAGTTCAGCAGAGGATGCTCGCTCTCCGTAGAGATTATAAACAAATGTTTGTTCTCGTCCTCAGACCATGTGAATGAAAGCTTCATGAATGAAGTGACTTCAAGAGAAGACAAAGAGTTTCCCAGTTTAGAGAACTTCAGGCAAAGCTGTGGGCCTTGCTGACTTAACCTGGAAAGCAAAAGGTACCAACCGCTGACTTAAATAGTCCCTCTTACTTCATTTCACCCCCCTCTGGCCAAGGAAACACCAAAATGACTTGTTGTTCTTGCACCGGCGCCAGAAACGGCTCAGTGTCGCTAATTTAAACAATCTTGGCTTGGCGGCCAATCAGATTCCTCCATTGTTTTTATCGCAAGAATGTTCTGGTTGCTAAACTGGCAGAAGGTATTTCCTCATATCTTAGCCTGATCTCAGAGCAGCTGTGGCCAAGAAGTGCAAGGGCGGAAAGTGCACAAGTAGGACCAAAATCTAAGTAGGACCGGATCTAGAGCTAATATCATAATGCATTCGGTCCAATAACGCGGTAACATATGATGCATACTTCAAATATCGTCCTGTACTCAACGTTCAGCCACTGTCAATATAAACGTGCAGTAAGAAGAGATTAGTAAACGAGTAAATATGACTTGTGTGATAACAACCTGCTATCTGTAAGCGGGAACACTGACCAGAGTATGGCTGCTCTGGCTCCAGAATCAAGAAAGGAAGCAAGAAAGACTGTCATTAAATAAACATTCAGCCTATTCAGAGAAACGGTACTCAGACTATTTATTTAAGACGGTAGCATTATAGTAACATTTTGTGATGAACGGACCAAATGTCAATTATGAGTCATAAGTCTACTACTCGTGACTATTTCAAGTACTCAACCAAAGCAGATGAATGGTTAATGGTAATAATATTCTGATATCACAGTGTTGTATATTAATCTATAGGCTGTCATATTAGACACCAGAAGCCTGTTCAGCTGAACGTAAGTTCAGTATACATGGAATTCAAGTGGCCGACTTTTGCATTAAGGTGCCATTTCATAGCGAATGGACCAATAACTACTGGTGACTATTAAAAAGTTTTGTTTTGTGAAGTTAAAATAAGTCTTAGACAGGCCGCGAGTGGCTCGGCAGGCTAAGACGCTGACACTATGACCAGAGGATCACGAGTTTGAATACCGGTCATGCTGTTTGCCATCAACAGTCGGGGCCCAAGAGAGCAAAATTGGCAGTTTTCTCTCTAGGCAGGTAGATGGCGCTCTCTCTCTCTATCACTCTCACATTGTAATGTCCGCTGGCTCAGTTGTCTTCTGATTGGTCCATTCAGAGCTGGGATTCCTGCGCTTTCCTCCGAGCATGTTGGCTCCCCAGTGACGGTGTATCAGCGGTAGTTAGAAAAGAGGTGGTGGCTGTATCACACACAGCGGAGGAAGCTTGTGCATGTCTTCAACCTCCTAGAGTCAAAGACAATGCAAAGTGATGAGGAGAGCCCCCTAGTGGATGGGATGGGTTAATTGACTACTACTACATTGGAAAGGGGAAAAATTTGGCAGAAATTATATTTAAAATGTCTTAGACAAACTTTATTGTCATTTCCATGCAGCAAGTGTACACAGAATGAAATTTTGTTGCAAACTGTATGTACATATTACAATTAAATGTATTTTAACCTCTGATATAAGAAACTTTCTATATATAAAAATAATTATATATACAGTGGAACCTTGCCGTTCTGGACAGTACCGGTGCTAGGCATGTGGGTGCCATAAGCACAAATGCTGTGTGTGCCCCCATCGTGCCTCCCTCCACCATGGAAGTCTCTGCCACACAGTGAAGACTTAAGTCGTGCCACCATTGATATTTGGGGCCCAATGTGCAGTGCGTGATCCGCGCCGGCCCTGGTTGTGGATGTGGAGCTGAAGTACTATTACATTTAATGACCGACACCACTAAACAAACACAAGGGAGCTATGTAGGACATGTAGTAATTATCTAAAGGAATAACAGCAGGGCTGAGTGATGACAAGCGACAGGTGTAATCACAGAGACTAGATGAGACATGACTGAACACATGGACATGTAAACAGACTGAGCACATAGCAGGACTGAGGCGGGACCAGGGACAGCATGTGGGGAGCGAAATACAGTACGGGGGGGGGGCATGACAACGAGTTTAATTCATTCTGTGACAGACCTTTTAACTCAATGTGCTTGTATATCAAATTAAATTTCCCCATTAAAATGAATTAAAATGCTATTAATTTGTTTTACATGTTTTTAAATAAAAAAATACTTTATAAATAACAAATAATGAATAAAAATATAAACTAAAACATAATAAAAGAAATTAACTGGCTTCATTTCGTGCTCTATCTCTTAACTTAATTGACTCGTTACACACTTAATGTTACAGTTTATTGCAAAATTTAACTTACACACTATGTTACACTGTATCACTAAACTTACATTCTGCTACAACTGACTGGTGTGCTCAATTAGTTGCCGCAAACCCGGGATAGTCATAATGTTCTTATTTGACCGAATAGTAAAAAAAAAAGTCTGGTAATGCTGAACATGGCTTGAGAGGTGCATTAGTGATCTAATGCTGTTTAGGTGACTATTGACTTTTAATATTTGCTTGGCTGATCTAATCTCACAGACAAACTGCTTCTTTGAACGTTACGAGCGTTGTGTCTTCACCAGTGCAATGAGATGACGGAGATACGAGGTTTCATTGCGTATTAATGGACATGAGGCAACATCTGAATAATTACCGGCAATAACTCAGAAAGTAAAAGAAAGAGGAGAATCACACCGGGAGGGAATAAAGCAAAAGCATGTGCTAGTTTCTACTTTCAGAGAGAAAGTGAGCGAGGTGGGGGCCTCTGGAGGGGAGGCACAGGCAAAAGATCTGAGTCTCCGAGCATATGAGGCTTCTTTTACAATCTGCTCTGGAATTTCACATTCTCTTTTATTGTGCTTTTGAGGCAACACTGAAGCTACTAGTCACTATTTTCTCATGCCAAAGACGGTAGATGCTGCTTTAACCTCCATACTCCTCCACCACACTGCCTGCGCCATAAGCACTCCCAGCGCTTTCTGTTTCATGTCCCGATGTAAGTGTTTCAGAGCACAGGCTGATATTCTGTTGCTTTATCACGGTCTAAGCCTGTGATGTAGTGCTTGGCTCTAGTACCTGTGGTTGCTAACTGGCACATAATAGACGTCCTTGTCTTCGCTCCCCCTGCACTACTAAAACTTTGTGGAAATTGGAAAATCAATAGAACTTCTGATGAGCGTGGCAGCAAAAAGACACTCTAATGCAAAAAGTGCAGCCCGACCAATTCACTGGGCTCCTGGAATTGCCGGAATTTAAACGACAATATCAAGAACATTGGACGTAGCCTTAGCATGCACCCCTCAGGACATCATGGATGTCTTTTTAATGAAACGCGCTGTCGCTCAATGTTCTAGAAGTGCCCACAATACCCACAACATGCTCAAAAGGGCATCATTTATCATCAGACAATGACACCACCACATCCAGTCCCAGGATTTGTTAAATGGTTCTATTGTCTACACTCCTTAAAAAGTTCCTAAATGCTTTTCTTGGACATGAGTTTCTAGGAAGGATGGATGTGTGTAGCCATTGAGCTCCAAACTGCTGGAACAGCCTTCCTGGAGAGCCTATTTCTAGGTTTTTGCCCATTTTATCCCCTTCCCAATGTAGTGGTAGCCAATTAGCCCTTCCCCTCCGTTGGGCCTCTCCCCATCACTTTGCAATGTTCCTGACTATAGGAGGGTGCAGGCAAGCACAAGCCTCCTCCGTTGCGTGTGATGCAGCCACCACCTCTTTTCGAACCACCGCTGATACACCGTCATTGGAGAGCCTAACACGCTCGGAGGAAGGCACACAGGGTCCTCAGCTCCGATTGGACCAGTCAGTAGACGCCTGAGCCAGCGGACATTGCAACGTGAAAGTGATAGAGAGAGAGAGAGCGCCATCTACCCACCAAGAGAGAGCACTGACAATTTTTGCTCTCTTGGGCCCCGGCTGTTGATGGCAAACAGCATGACCGGGATTCAAACTCGCGATCCTCGGGTCATAGTGGTAGCGTCTTTGCCCTCTGAGCCACTCGGGGCTCTTCTTTTACGTTATTTTATAAGCATTTTGTGGTCTTAATTTAAATACTTTTCCTATATATATTTTTTTTTTTCCTCTCACAGTCCAAAAACTTGGAGATTAGGTGAACTGGGTACTCCAGCTTGTCCAGCGATGGATTGGCACCACGGCTACCACAGCATTCTGCAGCACCATCCAGTGCCCTCAGGTATGTGCCTAGTTAGTCAGAGGTTCATCCTACAGTAAGATAATGACCCAAAACATCAGTCCAAGCTCTGCCAGAACTACCTCAGGAACAAACAACACGATGGTCAGCTTGAAAACATGGAGTGGAGCAGAGTCTCCAGACTTAAACCCCATCCAGCTAATTTAGGATGAAGTGAAAAGCAAAGCAAACCTACAAGAGCCAACATTTATGTGACGTTCTGCAGCAGATTTGTGAAGAACTGTCTGAAGAATGTTTGATGTCTGTTGTAGAAAGAATGTCACGAGTGTGTTCAGCTGTTATATCTGACAAAGGTGCTACTTTGTGTCCAAAGTTTAGACACATTTTGGTCTATAAACTGTCCATGATGTCTTATTTAACTCCTAAACTTTAATTTCAGAGTCAGTGAGACATTAAACTCAATCATTTATAATAAAAAGCCAGAAAAATGTGGATGTTCTAAAACTTTAGTGTATATTGTACATTTTTATTTACTTGTTTATTTCTATTTTTTATTGCTTTAATATTTTATTACTGATCTAACGTACAGCTTAAAATTGGTTTAAAAGGATGCTTTTAAATGCCCATTTCTTGACTTTGCCCTGATCGGGTCCTCTGAGGCTCAGGTAAAGTGATGTAAAGGGCCACCCCATCTTCTGTTGACACTAAACCTCTTTCTTGGACACATTAGTGTTGGCATACAGGGCAGGACAATAAACACACAACTGTACCGTCTGCTCACACTCACTGTGACCTCCAAACCTTAAGCTGAGGACTCCATTAATCCAACATGACCACAACACAGAGGCTCCAACAGAGACAGAAAAAAAAGAGCAGGAAGTGAGGAGGAGGGGGACGCTGTCCCACTTTCATAAACTCATGATGGATAGTACTGTCTGTGCACTTCTGCTGAATCCAGAGAATTACAACATGTGCGAGTGGCTGAGGAGCAGGCCAGCCCAGGCTCACGCCGGGACCTGCATACGTCTTCCCTAACTGTGGTGGGATGTCAGGCCTGATAAAAACAAAGGGCCAAGATCCCCACTCCCAGCGGCCTACTTAGCAAAGCAAAGTGCTCCTGCATCCACACTCCATTACAGTGGACAGAAATGGCTCACTCTGGACAGCGGGCATATTTCTTCATTATTCAAAAAAATAATTACAGGCAGAGGAGTGGGCCATGCACCATAAAGGTGCAAATAAGTCATAATTCCTAAATTAAAACCACATTTAAAAGTTCGCCAGAAAGTACGTAGTTTTGATTGTTTATAAATACTTGAAACTACTTGAAAAAGTTGATTCTGTGCCTGTATGTGATGAATAAAAGGACTATTGTACGCTTTGGTTTTTAAAATTCTTTAAAAAGTGGATCTTTTAGTTTTTAAAAGTTGGGGTTCGTCCTAATTCTTAATTTAGAAGGGTACACTAGTGTTGAAGTTTTAAATATGTTTTCTTTGTGATTCCTTTATCTACATCCATTATCTTCTGCTTAATCTTGAGCAGGGTCACGGTGAGTCTCGCAGCGGGCACAGGACAAAGCTTTATTTATTATATTATTATATATATACAGTGGTAAACCTACTTACAAGCATCCCTACTAACGAGTATTCCAGGTAACGAGTCGAGATCTCGGAATATTTTTGTTCCAGGTAACGAGTAAAATTCCAAGTAA
>BRDA01057758.1:0-11717 GCA_036984385.1 Crenuchus spilurus
GTAATTCAGTTACTAACTAAGTTACTTTTTTGAACAAGTAGTGAGTAACTATAACTAATTACTTTTTTAAAGTAACGTTCCCAACACTGCTCATAACATAACACATAACATACTACACACCACCACCACATCACTGTCATAGCAATGCCGAGAATGATCCAATCCATCGCCATATGTGGTGGTCCTGTGTGGGTCCTGATCACTGAAGAACATGGATGCTAACAGAAGAACACAGAGAAACAGATGGAATACAGTCTGTAATTGTAGATACAAAGTGTTGTTAAACGTTACATAAAGCTGTTAAAATGGACAGTGAATGTGGATATAAGGATTATATCATGAAATTTTGCTTAAATCCTCTTCAGCTTCTGTTGAATGAAACCCCTGTCATGCCAGAGATATGATATAGTGAAGACCATGCATGAGGTGAATGAGAGAAACAGATGGTACACATTTTCACCACAGGATATTCAGTAGCAAATTTGGAAATTCCATCATACATAAGCCTTCCTATCAACACCTGGAAAAAGCAGTGCGGAGGTGAGCCCTACTGTTGGGACTCTGGACTGAATTCCAGTCTTTGCCATGTGCCCTCTGGCAATTGTCCAGTTATTTTAGAGTAGGAAAGCTGACCACTGGGAATTGGCAGAGGAGCTTTAAGTGATGTCAGTCATCACTTTGATGCTGGACAATAGATTTATTACTCAGGATATTTTAGGCTGCTTATGAATATGATTACAGTTGGTACCTGTGCTTAAACTCCAGAAGCATGAATCACTTTCTCCTCCCAATGTGAACCGTAAATGTTGGCTGATTAGACAGGGAAATATCCCATGGTGTAAAAAATTCGGGTCTTGTGTTACAAACTTGTGAGACAATGTTAAAACCATTATTTTTTATATTGAACTTCTGTTTTGTTAATGTCCTGATGCACTACAGTGTGTGTAATCTGTGCAGATATGAAAGACGACCTATTACAGCTGCATCTTTAAAAATGAGAATATCATCAAAAAGTAAATTTATTTCAGTAATGAAAGTCAAAAAGTTTATATAGATATATAGATTCATTACACACAGAGTGTCTATTTCAAGTGATTAATTATTTTAATGTTGATGTTAAACAGCCAAAGAAAACCCAATAGTCAGTATCTCAAAGCAGAATATTATATAAGACCAATTAAAACATGATGTTTAATACATAAATGATGTTCTACTGAAAAGTATGTGCAGCATATGCACTCAATACTTGTTCAGGGCTCCTTTTGCATGAATTATTGCATCATTGCACTGTGGCATGGAGGCGATCAGACTGTGGCACTGTTGAGGTGGTATGGAAGCCCAGGTTGCTTTCATAGCAGCCTTCAGCTCATCTGTATTGTTGTGTCTGGTGTCTCTCATGTTCCTCTTGACAACAGCTCATTGATGCTCTGTGAGGTTTAGGTCAGGAGGTTTTGCTCCAGAGTGGGTCTTCCTGTGGTTGACACCAGACCTGCTGCTCACTTACATCTACTACTAGCAATGATCGGACTGAAGCTCTAATGCTACTGCACTATTATCAATATCATTATTGTTTTATATTATAGCATAATGTCAGACTTAATTTATGATGTAAATCTGTATCAGTAGTTTGATCAGAGGAGGATGGATCCCCTTTGTGAGTCTGGTTCCTCCCAAGGTTTCTTCCTCCAGCCTTGAGGGAGTTTTTCCTTGCCACTGTTGCCTCGGCTTGCTCACATTGGGCTTAGAATCAAATTGTCTGATACTGATTATGTAAAGCTGCTTTGTGACAACGGCCGTTGTAAAAAGCGCTATATAAATAAATTTTGATTGATTGATTGATTGAGGTAAGTGTGCTGGACAATCAAGCACAGTGATACTGTGGTTATTAAACCAGGTGCTGGTACTTTTGGCAGTGTGGACAGGTGCCAAGTCCTGCTGGATAAATTAAATCTACATCTCCATAAAGCTTGTCAGCAGAGTGAAGCATAAAGTGCTGTAAAATGTCCTGGTAGACGGCTGAGCTGACTTTTTTACTTGATATAACACAGTGAATGAACACCAGCAGATGACACAGCTCCTCAAACCATCACTGAAAGTAAAATTTGTGTGTCATTTGGAAATCAAGGTCCCAGAGTCTGGAGGAAGAGTGGGGAGTCACACAACCCAAGCTATTTGACGTCTAGTGTGAAGTTTCCACAATCAGTGAAGGTTTAGGGCGCTAAAGGCCTCTGCATACTTCATGGGAAACAAAGTTCGGGAGTGTTGCATGAAGCTGAACTCGAGCTGGCATACTTTCTGTGGCTTCTTTTTGCCTGTTACATACGCTCCACAGCTGCGGGTGGCGCTGTGACATTTGTGAAGTTAAATTTCATGACTACCGGAAAACTGATCACCTTTTGCGCACTGGCTAGCGCACAGAAGTAGCTGTGGTAAAAAATTACATTAAATTAAAATAAAAACCGACTCTGTTTCGGCGACGTGTGAACTATTGATAGTGCATAAACAAATGTTAGAAGAAGAGGAACAACTGTGGTTTGGCTCCAATAACCAAACCACCTAAAAAAAGGATGCATGCTGACATGTATAGTAAATATAAAGCATTTTTAAATGAAGTGTATGTGTTAGTATGAGTTCTGAAAAGTCAACAAGAGTGTATGGCAGCTGATATAAACATCTGTTTTCCAGCTCTGTCAGCTGCTATTCAAATCATCCATGTTTGTTTTCATGACACGCCTCTTTTTTTAACGATTAGTCACAGGTGTGGTCGCGTGCTGTCTTCAGCTGTGGAGTTTGCCCAGCTTCCATGTGCACAACATGGAGACAAATCCCCTGCACGATGTCCGCTGTTGTTTGTTTTCTCCACAATTATGCCACATTGTTCGCTGAAGCTACGCGAACGTCGTCTTGCAAGACGTACGCAGAGTCTTTAATTTCCTACAAATAAACACGGAATATGTAGGTGTCTGCAAACTTTGTGCCAGATTTACTGTAACATTACATTCTGGTTACACATTTGATGATTCATAAATGTGACTTACAGGCACATTTTACTGTTTGCATGATATGCAGTACCACTGCATTGGTTACACATTTACATACATGTAGTCAAGCATAAAAAACATTTAGACAAAAGGAGTCAGTTAGTGAATCAGTTGCGCCAATCTGATTTGTAGTTTTATATGTTACTTTACATCACATAGACTAACAAGATCAGGAACATTTATATATTCTGAAAATGTATGTTATGTTATATGTTATGTTCATTTTCACTCATAAGCATCACATATTGTTTAAAATGACATCATTCTTAAAGGCAGATTCATAATCAAGTGTACTAAACTCTTTTTAGGACTATTCACAACGGTCAGCTGTAGAGAATTTGTCTTACAAAGTAAAACTAGTGATACATGTCAGAGCACTGCCTAAACTACTCTGACTGGATATTTCCTGGTAAAAAACTGATTTGAATGATCTTTACTTTAATCTTTAAATGTTTAGGTACACATGCAAGTCATTAGCAAATTACACTTATATACCTGCTCAGTTGATTTGATATTTTGATATGTATGGACTATTGTTACAGATGTTGGAAATCTGCTTGAGAAAGATTTCAGGAATACAGCTTTCAGTAGTGTTTTGAGAATTTTACAACAGCTTCTAAAGTGCCTTAGCCAATTAGAAACTTCAGTACCATGCTAAACATGCTGTATCATTACCACTTAGGAATCTGGCCTGGTGTATAGGGATATGTTAGAAACAAGCTTTTGGAAACAGGGCCAGATTCATACTGATATTCATGCAATTTTTTTCTGTGGTTCATTTTCTGATTCAAGAAATACACTGTTCTGCATTTACATAAATGTGTGTCAAATGTGGAGGAATGTTAAAGGGACATATTGTGAAAAGCTCACTTTTTCAGTGTTTTTACACATACAAGGGTATATGGAGTGCCTCAGACTGAAATAAGACAACCCACTTATTTTCTTGTGGGTGGTCTACATCTGAAAATATGAAATTTAATAAGCTCTTCATTAGCTCCCCTTATTGTGCAATTAGTTTTAAGACTGCCCCATTTAAGTAGCTCCACCCACAGCTTGAAAACTATTCCAGTTCGATTTTGTAGGGGAAGAGCTATACATGGGATAATTGATACAGAGCAAAATCTGTATGTGTGTAATAACTTTTTGTCTGACTGTCTGACTGGGTCAATACAAATCACGACTGTAAAAATTAAACTTTTCTTAAAAGTGGGATTAATACTAACTGTCCATGGCAATGTAGATGAGGGAAATGTAAGTATTTCTGCTGCATTATTATAAAGTTATGTGGTTTCTGATATTTCTGCTGCATTTTGTGGTGATTTCTTCGGTTTGTTGTGATTTCTGCTGTTTTTTGTGATTAGTGCTGTTTTGTGGCAATTTCTGGTGTTTTTAAATAGATTTCTGCTGCTTGTTGTTATTTCTGGTGTTTTTAAATTGATTTCTGCTGCTTGTTGTGATTTCTGCAGTTTTTTTGTGGTTTTTGCTGTTTTGTGATGATTTTTCATGAAATCAAATGTCAATCCACAAGCCAGTTTAGCCCCAAACTCCATCTTCCAGAATACATCTGCAGAACATGTAACTTCAACACCCAATCAGAGATTTTCAGATCAACATCTTCAGATTTCTAATAACACACACCTGTCCCTCCTTAAAGATCTGTAATCATACTCTCACTTTTCAGACTATTGTTGCAAAGTATTCCTCTTTCTCTGAGCATACCAAGTGATTTCTCCTTCTGTGATATTCTCTGAATTTTAACCCTTTTTCTGTCATTCCAGCCTTGACCTTGTTTTTTTCCTTATTTTGTGTTTTGTGCTCTTTGTTATTGACCTTTACTAGTTTTTTTTTTTTTTTTTTTACCATTCTTTGCTTTCCCCTTTCTGCTCTCATTTGTCTCATGCTGGTTTGACCTAGGACTGTGATTCTGATTATGTGTTTGAACTCTCCTCTTCAGTAAAACATTCTTTCATTTTAGCACATGTGTCTGTCTCTTATCATCACCACACACATCCTTATACAGGTGCCTAATGGTGGGAAGGGGGGAGATGATGACAGTGCTTAATCTCCATTGGGTGAAAGCTCCATGCTGAAGAGATGTGTTGGACAAGCAAAGGTATTTTGTAAAAAATATGACAGTTTGTTTAGATCCCCAGGAAACTGTTAACTGGTGGTAAAGGGTTATAATGTTACTTTATGTCACAGATATTCAAGAAGCTACAAGTTGATTTGAATGTGCTAAAATTATTGTATTTCTGACTGTAAATCAAATGATGACATAAATGAGTGGAAATTTGTACAAACATCTGACTTACTGTATAAATGAGAGTACAATTGTTGTGGGTCTTACCTTAATATTAGAAAACATAAGTGGAGGTTTCCAGTGAAATTTCAAAAGTGTTTCTACAAGGAAGGATGGACAGCAACATTGTTTTCTTCTTCACAGTAAATGGTAACTGCTGACTGCTCTTTCTGAGGCTGCCTGGATCTGTAGGTAGTCAAGTGCATGTCAGATGAGGGCTGAGATGACCCCATTGTGAGGTATGGTCATTCATCAAAGGAAAAACACCACATGCATCTTCTATGGACATTCCTTCTGATCTGCCTATAATGTGACCAATGTGCCTGCACTGTTGAGTAACCAGATGCAAGGCAGGTGTCTTACAGGTCATGTAATGAATCAGATCTTTCACTTCTGCATGTTTGCATGATGAATGGAGATGAATTATGGTGCGTAGACAAGTTTCATTTTGGTAATACTGAAGCTTTTTTATATGTCTCATGCTGTATCATACATATGCTACTAAGTATACCAAATGCATGTACAGTGAGCGAGCTATATGAGATACACTGAAGGAAAAGCTCTCTATAAAACCTTTCATTCGGTACAACTAAATCATCTTTTTGGACGCCACCCTTCTTTGGATCATGGTCGTCATATGAAATATGCATCTAAACTCACTGGTCTGAGTCTCAGTGAAGTCATGCTTCATTGCACATTTATATTTTAATTATGTTCAACATGGAGTTTCTGCATATTCACACATTATCTAAATTATCACTTGATATTTTCTTGCATGTTCCTGCTGTCAGTAATCTTGGCAGAAATATGCACCCATGAGATTATATTTCACTGTTGGTTAGCAGAGCTACTAAAGTGCCATCTGTTGCACCCTTTTCAAAATTTTGCTGTACAGTTCTTGGAATCAGAGGGATATCTTGTTTGTTTAAAGGTTTGGTGCACTCAAACATCACATTTACATAATTTTCCCCTTACCATAGATGTAGGTGATCAGTCAAGACATGTTTGGAAAATTAATTTTTGAGTATTTGGTTTAGAACAGGAGCTGCAAAAATATTAGAACTTACTTGTCATTTAAATAGCCTAGTCACCTAAACCAGCAATTCTGTCAAACTTCATCTAGATCTGAATGAAGATCTCACAGACTAGTCTATGTGGTGTAGGACACAACATGACTTAAAGTGAGCTTTAAAATGAAATAAAACCAGAATGCATAACTGACAGCACACATTTCTGTTCATTTTTATAG
This sequence comes from Crenuchus spilurus, assembly GCA_036984385.1. Taxonomy (NCBI): domain Eukaryota; kingdom Metazoa; phylum Chordata; class Actinopteri; order Characiformes; family Crenuchidae; genus Crenuchus; species Crenuchus spilurus. The sequence goes on from BRDA01057758.1 coordinate 6,590, forward strand.
TTTCGCCATAAAAACCTCAGAAGAGGATATTAACGGAGAAGTTAATTATTAGGGTCTTTGACATAGGCCATTCAGTCTAAATCAGACACTGCTGGACAGATGGATGGCAGAGGTGGTGTAGTTTTACAGAAATGCTTGGGCTATTTAGGTGACTATTGAATTCTAATATTTGTAAGATATATACGCTTCTTGCAGCTCCAGCTCTAAACTAAAGACAAGAACATTCTGTAACCACTGCTGAAGAACTAGAGGACCAACACAAACTACACCAACAAATGAGGTTGTGTCTCTGATGTTATATCTACAAGGTGGACCAACAAGGTAGATGTGTCTAAAAGACTGGAGAGTAAGTAACCATGTTTAGAAACTCTTGATCATTGAAAGGTGGTCCTGATCATTGAAGAATAGGTGAAAGGAGGATAATAAAATATACAGAGAAACAGATAGACTACAGTCTGTAATTGTAGAACTACAACGTGCACCTGTATACTCAGATGAGCTGATAAAATGGACAATGTAGATACAATCTGTGCATAATTACAAAAGGTCATGGTTTGATTTCATTATGGTAAGAAGTAACATTTTAGACTGTACCAATGTTCAATAAATACATGAATTAAGTATTTATGACAGTGAGTGGCTTGGCCTATTGTATCATAAACCTAATTCCTGCTCAGTGAGGATCTACTTATTTTTCATATATTGCCATTTACACATTTGAACATTTATACTGTTGGTAATTATGTTTTTGTATTGAACAATTTAATTTACCAGCTGTTATGGCAAGTTCACACCTAAAGCAATTAGTACAGTGAGAGTTTAGACTTTTTGCATGTGCCTGCTGTGATTTATAGCAGCGTGTGATCTTTGTGTAGATGTACAGTAGTTATGCTCCATCCTGTCTTTGCCCTTTTGCATAGCTCAGTTAACCTTTTGGCTTGGACCATATTTCAACAAGTGAGGACTGCTTCTAAAAAGACAGAGTCTATTTAGGACAAAACAGAGCATTATAAGGATAGTGAGAGCTGTTGGGACATCATGAGGTTTCTATATAAAAATTACACAGCAAATGGAGACAACAGAATAGGTTGACAACAGCTTTCTGAAGTTAAGGTCATCATTAAGACTTCTGGTTTTATGAGTTTCATTGCATGCCCTTTGTATTTGGTAATGTTCCGGCCAGTTTCTGATATGCTAGTGGTGGTTCTTCTCTGAATATGCATAATCCAGTGCTGTGTCATATATAATGTTTTGGTTGAGCATCCAGTACTCTGACCACATAATATCTTCGATTGTTTTGACTGCTGTCATACATAAAACAGAGCTCGTATCCACTTTCTAAGTAAATGTATATTATTCTGAAATATGTTTATGCCATCTTATCAAGCAAATCATAAAATAAGTTTTCATAACATCAATTCACTTTCTATGTAAATAAATGCCCATACGTTTTGTTCATATAATACATTTTGTGGTTGCTTTCAGGATATCAGTATATATAAAATAAAGAAATAACCGATGAGAGGAATTACTTATTTTACTCACTGTTAAGCCAATATGTCACATTGTGTTTAAACTTTTAACCCTTTATTATATGTATTATGTCATTGATTAAAATAAATGTTTGGTCATTCTTTTTTACTTAACCCAATCAAACAATTGTCACAGGCCCAATGCAGGAGGCTTGTGCTTGTCTTCACCCTTCTAGAGTCAGGGACATTGCAAAGTAATGGGGAGAGGTGTAATGGAGGGCATGGGCTAATTGGCTACATTGGGAAGGGGATAAAATCGGGCAAAAACTTAGAAATAAAAAAAAGAAATGTGAATTTATTGACAGAAATATTGAGCAAAGACATGAAAAAGGGAAAAGTAATTTGAGCAAATAGTAATTATTTCTTAGATTTAACCCCTCTCTTTTAGACAGAGCATTTCTCTTTGGTCTCTGAGGTTTAGTGTGGCATAGTAAGGAAAACAAAAATGCTATGTCATTGGAACATCATGTAGTAGGGTGTTAAATCACAGTAATACTACTGCTTGATATATAATTACATTTAATTTTAATAAATAGCAATATAGTTCCTTAACATGAACCATTGTGGAATAGAACAGTCAAAATTATTCAGTGTTTTAAGAACTTTGCAGAATTGAATACAGAATTCAGTATATTTCCTTGACTTCAACTGCAGCTCAGCTAATCAGAGAATTAGAAACAGAACTATTAATATTTTGAAACCACGTAATGTATCAATGCAAGTCACTGTTTGATTTGGCCTGTAGATTGTCTACTCAGTGGGTAGGTTCCAAAGCCTCAGGTCTCCCACTGATGTGTTTAAGCATAAGTGCTTATGGCAGTGTTTGGACATCCCCATCAGTCTCCATTTCTTTCCACTTGCTGAGCCTACTTTCCTTCCTGCTCATTTTTGCCTGCTTTAATCAGACTCCTGCTTTCAATGCAGCAATGCAAACGGTGTGCTCTCAATCAGCACAGCCACAACTAGCCCCAAAAATGTGGAACCAGACAACTACTGCAGAGTATGACAGCAATTAGCCTAAACATGTATAAATAGAAAGGTTATATGTCAAGCAAATGTTTTAAATTAAAGGAGAACATAATTACTGTGCTTACAAAAGACACCCCTAGAGTGGAGTGCCCATTAGATGACTTTACATCAATACAAGACAAATTTGTTTGGTTTCAATTAACCTGAAACAGCTTGTGCCATTTTAAATGGTATTTCCATGATGTACAGTCATAAAATAGTATGGTGAATTAGTGGAGTCTCATACTGTGAAAAATTTTACATTTCATTTGCTTAAAATTTATTCAGAGAAAAACAAACAAACAAGTAATTGCTCATCAAGTAAAATATTTGAACAAAACTGCCACATTATTTGCTCCTTTACAAATTCTCAGAAAGTATGTATTTATATTCATTTATTATTTACCTTTTTATGTAAATAGAATAGAAACTCTAGGAATGTTCAAGCAGTAATCCATGACTTCCTGCTTCACTGGGGTATAAATATGAGGTGACAAAGGGGTAAAATGTTCTCAATTCTGAGGAAAAACTACAATTAAAATAAGGTAAAGTGTGGTGATAAATCAGGGAATGATTTCACAAAAGCTACTCACCAGAAAATGCCTGGATCATCAGTTAGGGTAGTAATTACAAATGTCTAATCACCTTGACCAATGATAAAGTTTGTCATAGTTCAAGTTGATTACATTTGTCTAATCAAATGACCTAATGCCTAATAATGACCCAAGTTTATTTACTCATGTATAGGAGATGGTAAGGAAGGCAACATAAAAAATGATAGAAACCACAGCAACTTAAAACCTCCAAAACTACCAACAGATGCCACCTAACACATGATTTGGAAGTCATTGCTAAAAAAACAATTCATAAACACCTTTGCTAAATGCTGACTGTAACTGTGTTCTATGGTGTTCTAACTTTGCTTTTTGGAAAATAAATAATTCACAAACAGTTCACAAAATATGCTTTTGGTGAAAAAAGGATGGCAGCAGTGAAAGATATTGGTTATCTACTGTTAAGTACACAGTCTTTATAAAGACAGTTCTCCAAGGGTTCTTTAGTAAAGAGAATTGTTCAATATAGAACAATGAACACTCAAAGAACCCAAAGTGTTCTTTGCATGGTGAAAGGGGTTCTTCAGATTGATGAGGAAAGTGCTGTATATGGTTCTATATAAAAGCCTTTTGAAAATGGTTCTATATAGCACCAAAAAGGGTTCCAATATTATTACAAGCTTGACTTCATAACTACAGCAGAACCCTTTTTGAGTCTATATAGAACCCTTTTCAGAAATGTTCTGTTTACAACATCAGAAATCTGAAGAATCCTTTCACCTTGCAAAGAACCTTTTGGGTTCTTTGAGTGTTCATGGTTCTATATAGAACCATTTTCTTTCTGAGTGTAGTGGAGGGTCTTATTGAGGGGCTGTTTTTCCTTTAAAGGCATGTGGTTGCTGCTGGATCTATAAGTATGACAATAGTTCAAAACACATGTCCAGATCAACATAAAAATGGTTTAGTGAACACAACATTTAGCTTCTCCAATGGCCATCTCAGTCCCCTGTTCTAAACCCCATAAAACATCTGTGAGTTAAGGTACAGAGGAGATTGATCTAGGACCCTACACATCTGGAGTGGTTCCTTACAATGTTATAGGAGAAGACTACGTGCTGTTTTATTGGCAAAGTTATGGTGTAAAGGTATTAAATGCAAGGGTGCTAATGTTTCAGGCAGATGGTTTTGATAAAAACAATAATTCCTTGTTTTTTTTTCAGGAAATAAATTAACTTCAATTAAAGGGTGGATTGTTCTGAAGTTAGACGATGCTTTTTCATCTGCAGGTGAATTTCTTATGTAACCATCTTTAACAGCAGTAACAATAGGAAGCTGTGCCATTGTACTTGAGAATAGATACACCTTGAAATGTGTTCTGGTTAGAACCAAACTCAAACTATACACTTACCCAGAAATGTATCTCTCAGCTCTGAGAATGCATAATAAACAGGCCATAGTTATCCAAGTACAACATACAACTACTGGAATCCAGACACCTGTAGAATATGATAATGATGTTTGCAAAAAAATGCAATTTATTGGAAAATAACAAAACTGGCAGCATATTTTGGAATTTTCCTATTTTCAAATGAAATAAGGCTGAAATATAATCTGCAAGCAGTTCCCCAAACCAAATATTCAGAATACAATGTCTCAAACAAATGCTCCGTTTAATAGGCATCAGATCCACAGAGGGCCGACCGGTTGAGATGGCATGAATGTGAAGAATGTCTTTTGTTGAGAACTTAAAGGTTACCCCATACTGCTGTGGTTAGGGTCACACATTTTCCTGCTTTGAGTTATACTTACTAAATGCCTCTCCTTGCATGTCAGTTCATGATTTACTTTTATGAACTGGTGTTGAGTATCGCCTCCTGGATGTGTTATTAGTAATATAGATTCTTTTTTTTCTACAAACCGGGTTCCAAAAAAGTTGGGGCACTAAACAAATTGTGAATAAAAACTGAATGCAATGATGTGGAGGTGCCACCATCTAATATTTTATTCAGAATAGAACACAAATCACAGATCAAA
>BRDA01057763.1:7634-23466 GCA_036984385.1 Crenuchus spilurus
GAGTGTATCCCCTGGGTAGGAGACCAGACGATTAAGATTCAAACACTATTTTGTTAGTATACTACAACAACATTACAAGTCCACTTGACTATACCACTGTCATCACCCTGTCCTTACTACTACTATCACCATATCAGTTCACCTGAACATTACAACAACATCATATGATTGTTTTATCACAAACTTAGAATTAGCAGACCAGAGGATGGGTCCCCTATGTGAGTTTGGTTCCTCCCAAGGTTTCTTCTTCAAGAAGCTCTGAGGGAGTTTTTCCTTGCCACTGTCGCCGTTGGCTTGCTCACCGGGAATTAGGGATTAATGATTTGATGTCTGTTATTATTAACCCTGTAAAGCTGCTTTGTGACATCAGTTGTAAAAAGCGCTTTATAAATAAAATTTGATTGATTGATTGACTCATGAAGGATGGTAGAACATGGTGGACTCATGAAGGATGGTAGAACATAGTGGACTCATGAAGGAGGGTAGAATATGGTGGACTCATGAAGGATGGTAGAACATGGTGGAACACTTATAAGATGGTAGAATATGGTGGACTCATGAAGGATGGTAGAACATGGTGGACTCATGAAGGATGGTAGAACATGGTGGACTCATGAAGGAGGGTAGAATATGATGGACTCATAAAGGATGGTAGAACATGGTGGAACACTTATAAGATGGTAGAATATGGTGGACTCATGAAGGATGGTAGAACATGGTGGACTCATAAAGGATGGTAGACGAGTTTGATCAGCCACGTTTTTGAAGTTAAGAAAGTTTACAGCAACCAGCATTCACAGTGAGTTTGGAGAAAGTCGTATATTGGTGTAGACAGAGGCTTCTGAAGAGGATTTTTGAGTAAAAAGTATTGAAGCAATTTTGTTTAGTGTAAAATGAGCTTGAATTTGATGTTCATTAGTGTTCTGACTACAGTGCTATAGCTGGGCTCTGTAACTGCTATGCAGCATGACGTTCCTCATATTAGGTGCATTGGCCTTGATCTGTTCTTTATTACATTCTAACCAGCTACCAGCCATGGAGGCATGAAATGATGGAGAAGTAAAAATACCGTTTCTGTTCAGAACAAGCCAAAATGAAAATATATTCTGTGTGTAAACACAGCTATTGAGTCATGAATCTACATGGGTTCCAGGTAGGAGGAAATAACACCAATTAGATTTTCTCTTCTCAGTTCCTGGCAGTAGCATCTCAAAAACAATCACTGATTTTAATTACATTTTTAATTGTTGTGTGAAACATGACTTTTGATTACTAACATAGCTTCAGGTCTACTCAACACTGATAACATTGTCCAGGCCTGACCATTTCAGTCTGCACCAGAACTCTCAGCACATTTTGGCTATAAGTCAAAGAGGCGAGGAGAGACTAGGCTAGGTTATGAAGATGGAGATGATTAGGAGGGGGACATTTAGCCAGGACATCAGGCTCTACTCTTACAGGAAATGATCAGGGAGCTTTTTCTGAAGACCTTTCTGTGTCATCTGAAAGATGAAAACATGTACAGGACAGTGTCCCCATCACTGCATTTGTGCTCCAGGAATAGCATCTACTATTGTCCACCAAAATCACTTCCAGCTGGTCTCCCATCCAAGTACTGACCAGACCCAGACCTGCTTAGCTTCAGAGGGTTTACAGTGATGGAGGTGATACTGTGACTGACAATCATGACTTAACTCCTTTCTATTTCTTTGGTCTTTTACTTATTTTGTTATGCTGCTCTGTCTGGTGTCGCCCACACACTAAATAAAAGTCATAAAAGGGTCTTTGACTGTTGCCATAGCAGAACCACTTTTGATTCCATTAAGAAGCTTTTACATGGCTGTTTCTTTAAAGATGCAAAATGTAAGTGTTAATGCGAACTTTTCTAAAAATTTTAAGGACATACACTTGATCTAAAGGTGGTTCTGGAGCCTTCAAATCTTCAGACCTTTAGAATATTCTTCACACTCACAGGTCTCATTTACATAAGGTTGTGTTTATACATTTCTAGGCTAAGCCAGAAAACTGGTACAGTGTTACATTTGAGTCCTGGTTCTGATTTGGTTCAAATTGGCTTATTTATCAACAAGCCAACATATTAAAAAATTCATGCATGACAGATGCATTATGTATATTATGTGAGGCAAAATATACATAATGTGCTTTGTTGCCAGGTCTGTAGTTTTCACACCAAATTGTTTAGCAGGATAAGAGTCTTCAGGGTACTTTAAAATGTAATATGCAAGATAAGAAGATTTAAGACTAGGCCTGTGTTTTTCAGATTTTGGCTAAAATAGATTTTGGGCTAGTGTAAGCTTGTGTATGGTGGGTTTGTTTCAGATATTGGGCAGGATAATTTTTTTCAGGACCTGGCAACCCTGCTACACTGGCCTACCTGTGCTTGTTAGAGTTGTACATGGTGGTAATTATATTAAAGTCCCAGCATGAGCTAGTAAAATGTTTAAAGGGTCAAAACAGCAGCTGAAAATCTGTATTTATGCATAAAACAGAATGAGAAGAAGATTCTCACACCTGAACACAACGTTAATCATAACTTTACTACTCTGTTTTTTGTTCTGTAAAGTTGTGGTGTTGAGTGTGACATCACATCCTGTGTTTTGTCCATTTAGAGGCTTTTGGTTTGTACTGTGTTTGTACTTAAAATGAACCAGACCAGAGTTTACTTTTTTTTCTACTAATTTGTACTAATTTTTAGTAATTTTTACTGAAAGGGTGAACACACACACACACACACACACACACACACACACACACACACACACACACGTGTTCTGGTGGTTACAAGGTTGCTGGTTTAATCCCCTTGCTGTGCCCTTGAGCATGACGCCTAACCCATAATGGCTACCCGGGTGGCATTGTTAGGAGCTGCCCAACACTTTCAGCAAGTGTTCACTGCCCCTTTGTGTGTGTGTTCACTAGTGTACTTCACTGCACAGATGGGATAAATGCGGAGGTACGTGAATTCACATTTGCCTATGATTGTGTACTTGCACTTTCACTAAGAAGGCAAAAATGGTGCTTCTATGGCATCGATCAATAGTTTTCTTTAAAAGTGTCATGTTTGTTGCAGTGTCCAGTTCTAAAATAAAGAAACAAAATATGGTCTTGGCTGAACAGAAGCTCAGGGTTCTGGCTTTCATTAGACCCCAGATAGCATACGGATGTGGGCCACTTCTGGCTGAGAAATGGCACTGCTGGCCCATTGTCGGCATGACAAACTGCATGTAAACCAAATCTGGCCCTCATATTACATTACATTACATTTAGCGGACACTTTTATCCAATGCGACTTACAATAGTGGGAAATTACAAATGTGAGAAAATACTAGAGTTGTACTAGTATTTACTAGTACTAGTATACTAGAATTAACATAATGAATGCTGAGTTTTGAAAATATTGAATTTTCAAAATATTGAATATTGAATGCTGAATATACACATTTGGTCCACATATATCATAACAGATGTGGTCCACTTCTGGCAGAGATGCAATGTTACCTACATTTGGCTTATATTTGGCCCTAATCTGGTATATATGTGGCCCACATCTTGGATCCAGAGACCATCCACCCAAATACTGTCAATCCATGTGGTAAGTGGGCCAAATGAAATGGGGATAAGGGCCAGATGTGGGCCAGAAGAATTTTACTTGTATATTCATGATTTCTTTGTTTGGGTTTCTTTAACTAAATGTGAACGTTGTGTAAATTGTGAACGCTTGCTCTCAGTATAAGGTCAAGGAAAGCAATCTCATCCTGGTCTTTATTTCATCATCCACTCATCGTGTTAAGCAGGGCATGTCTGACCTTCCCAACATCTCTTTCCATTATCTCAACACATACCAGCAATTTACTCTAAAAGAAGGAAATGTAAGAGTAGTGAAACCAGGTGGAAACAAATCATTCTTGAGTAGAGGTGGATAGTGAGAACAGAGCCTGCTGGGGGAAGGCAGCCTGGCATGCCTATGGCAGAGCAAAACAAACAGAAAACTAGCTTCCCAAACAGGGAGACAATTCTTTTGAGCAGTTCTTTTGATTTTTATTTGATCTTTTTCCTGAGAAAACCAAAACCCTAACAGCGGCTCAAGCTCGAGGCCTTGGACTACTGGAGACGTGAAGCTCAACCTTCTTGTCTTTAGAGTTATTTACACAAAGACTGAGCACTGGCATCCTGGGGGGCAGGAAATAGCCAGGCCAACATGTCTGACCATTGCATCTGATTAGTGGCACCACATCGGCTTCATCTATTGGTCGAGGCTGGCCTGGCAGGCAAATCAGCCACATGCTGGCCTCTCACAACAGCAGAGCTGGAGCTAACTGTGATGTAGTTCAGCAAGCACATGTGGAGAAGCCCAATCCTAGTGGTTTAGACTTAGGACTGAAGAAGCCTCAGTGGACAGTCTCATAGTCGGTCTGAAGGAATGTAACCCTGGGATTAGGATTTGTGTGCCACTATTTTGTTTATCTATTTGATTGCTGATGTTGTTGCTTTCCCTTCCCCTGAACCTTATACAAGGCCTAGCACAGTAAACACTATTAACCCTGAAATGTTTCTTACTATGTGAGATGCAAAATGTGCTATATTGTGGATAATGTGTCTGATTCTATACATCAAAACTTTTTTTTTTTTTTTTTAATTTGCCAATTTTTTTTATTCCCTTCCCACTGTAATAGTAGCCAATTAGCCCATCCCCACCATTAGGACTCTCCCCATCACTTTGCACTGTCCCTGATTCTAGGAGGGTGAAGACGAGCACAAGCCTCCTCTGCTGTGTGTGATGCAGCCACCACCTCTTTTTCAACTACCACTGATACACCGTCACTGGAGAGCCAACGTGCTCGGAGGAAAGCGCAGGATTCCCAGCTCTGAATGGACCAATCAGTAGATGCCTGAGCCAGCGGACACTGAAATGTGTGTGTGATAGAGAGAGAGAGAGCACCATCTACCCACCCAGAGAGAGCACTGCCAAGTTTTGCTCTCTTGGTTCCCGGCTGTTGATGGCAAACAGTATGACCAGGACTCGAACTCTGGTCATAGTGTCAGCGTCTTAGCCTGCTGAGCCACTCAGGGCCAGCCTTTCCTTCAACTTCTGTGCAAAGTTGTGTCTTGAAAGGTTTAGTTTGATGTTGATAGAGCAAACCAAAACAAAGATACACATATTTAAATCCATCCATCCATCTTTTTAGCAGTTCAAGGCTTGTGGTGAGTCCTCATGCCCGTTCACTGGATACTGGGCAGGACATTACATTAATTTAGCCAAAGACTAGAGGACCAACACAAACGGTGCAGTAACAGATGAGCTGCTGTCTCTGACTTTACATCTACAAGGTGGACCAACAAGGTGGGTGTCTCTAATACAGTGAACAGTGAACAACTCAACCCACACTATCAGTATCACTGGGAATGATCCACCTACTCTGTAATGCTTTTGTTGGAGTCCTGACCATTGAAGAACAGGGTGAAAGGAGGCTGACAAGTAAACCTAGAAACAGATGCACTACAGTCTGTAATTGCAGTAGCACAAATTGCACCTGTATGGTCATGAAGTTAAAATGTACAATGAGAATATGTGTACCTAATGAAGTGGCCAGTGAGTGTGTACTGTTAGAATAAAGGTCACAGTTGAATAAAAGTCCCCGTACCCCATTGTGAGGTGACTCCATGTGTAGATGATGCTTAATAAACAAGGCCGAGGTGGGATCATGTCATACTTATTCTGGTTAAAACTGCATTTTCTGCTATTGAGCAAATGAATCTATTAAGCCCTGATTTCTTTCCATTTCTTCTCCAGCGAGGGTGCTCAAGGTGTTTCAGACAAGGCCTAAAATACTTTGGCATGCTTGTTTGATGTATTCATTTGGAAGTCTTGTCGTTTTACATGGTCAGGATTATAGTAAATTAGTGTATAGCGGCTTAGGGCAACCTCAAGGCAGCATAACACTTTCATTTGGAAAATAACTACTGATTCACACAGCAAGCATAGAGACACCCAGCGTAAATTAATAGAAGTGTTTCACTGTCTGTGTTTTTGTTTGAGAAAAATGCTGCATCCCTTAAATGTATTCTTTTTGACAAAACATCACTCCAAAGTGTTCTCTGTAATCAGATGTGCAGACTTGCCAATTTTCAGTGTTTCTACATTTGCTTTAGTTAAGACTGCCACCCTAAAGCTAAAATACACTGCCTTTAGAAGTCTGGAGTTACTATTTAGTGTACATGTGATTCACATTACACACTTAGATAAATATATACTACTGCATCTCCAAAGGTTTAAACTGTAAATGTCACAAGGCTGTGAATCAGAGTGCAGTGGAGGTGTCATAAATTAATTTATTAACAAAGTACAAACACAATATTATGAAAAACACTCTCAAAAAGACATTATAATGACAGACAAGGACTGTGAGACACTAGGTAGACTTTATATCAAACTTAATCAGGGGAGGTATGAAAGAGCAGGTACTGACTATAACAAGGGCAAGACAACATGACAAGGGTGCGGACATGGAGAATGATGTGAACGTAAACAAGAACATATGGTGACAAGATACGTGGACAGCACAATAAATGTGGACAGATAGCACAAGACACCTGGGCAGACAGCGAGACAAAAAAGTGAGACATTTGACCATTTCATGGTAAAAAAAATAGTGATTTGTTTAGAATTTGAAGGCAGCAGCACTTCTCAAAAAAATTGGGACATCAGCACTGGTGGACTCAGTGGGGGTGCACCTATGATAAAAAAAATAAACATTGCCAAAGTGTCCTCTAGAATGGCAAAAAGTGCCCTCTTGGCTTCTCTCCACATGGGAAAATACTTTGTATATTGAGTGGCCCCTTGCAATAAAGTATGATGGTGTGCCCCCTAGAACAACACAGATTGATCATCTGTCTTAATGTTGCCCTTATTTGGTTACATTTCTAATAGAAAAAGGTGTGTTAAGTGTCCTCTATTGCACCTCTAATAGACAGTGTCCCAAAATTAGCCCTTATCAGTAGAGAAAATGTGATGCAGTGCTGTATAGGGTTCTTTTACAATTGTACATGATGAAGCCTGGGTACGTGCCCCTCTAATTGAAAAGTGCATCTTCAGTGGCGTTTTTATTTTTTTGCCCTGCTCTTCAAACATCCTGAGTCTGCCACTGGAGAGGGGCAACAAAGAAATGTTCCTCAAAATAAAACTGTGAAGACTTAATATCCCAACATCTGTACATAATACAGTGGTAACCCTACTTACGAGCATCCATACTAAAGAGTATTCCAGGTAACGAGTCGAGATCTCGGAATATTTTTGTTCCAGGTACCGAGTAAAATTCCAAGTAACGAGTAGCGTAAATTTGTTCAAGTATGCCAAACCGCTAGGGGCGTTGCGGTCGTAGCATCCCCTAGATGCTACCGTAGAAGAAGAGGTCAGTCAATACCTTTGACCGCTGTCCAGTAAAAATGAAAGTGCTAGTGAAAGCGACACTAAGGTAGCAAAAGATAGTGAACAAGAAAGTTAGATAAATTTTACTTTTACTTTTCATATAAGTGTAACCATGCCATACACGTATGCCCGTCCTCCTGTCCTCCTTAGCCACCAGCCTACACGAGCACCGTCTGTCTCCCTCTCCGTAGCGGCCAGCCTACATGAGCGTCGTCGTCGTCTCGTTTATTTTTTAAAAAACCCATATAAACACATTATATAGCATATTAAAGTACACTATATTGGCCGGCTGACACGGATTAATCGGTTTTACATGTATTCTTATGGGGAAAATGCATCCAGCTAATGAGCAAACCAGTTAACGAGCTCGGCTCATGCACGGATTAAACTCATAAGTAGGGTTACCACTATATTATCAAAAGATTCTGAGAATTTGGAGAACTCCCTGTGCACAAGGGACAATGCTGACAGTCAGTACTTCATACGGTGACCTGTATTAGAAATCACTTCATGGGCTCAGGAACACTTCCAAAAATGTAGAACCTCACACCTGCTTTTTGTTGTATATACATTTAGCTTCATTTTTTTTAAATGTGGCATACAAACAAACAATACAAATATAAAAAAAAGATGAAATCACAAAAGACTCTCAAGGTTTAATCTAAAGAAAATTCAGTTTTCCAGAACTTTAAGCTTCTGTGATAAAGCAGCATGCTGGGATTTCATAAAGCCCATTTATATGGGCCAAATATGGCTTTTGTTTCTTTCCTTTGTAACATTAACCCATAAGCCAACTGGTGTTTATCATCTGCAGGCATTTTCCAGCTGAACACGACTCTGTAAACATGTTAAAGTTTCACAGTAATTAGGTCCAAAAAGCTGCCAAAAGTTTCTGCTCTCTGAGAAGAGCTGCAGTTGAGTTTTCTTGCGTCAGCAACAATATGGTGTTGCAGCGACCCGGGAAAGTAAAGAAAGGATCTCCGTCAGGAGCTGAAGGCTAGGAAAGAGCAAAGGGGAGAAGAGAGAGTGAGAGAGAGAAGTGAAATAAGAACCAAAAAGTCAATTATGTTGGCTGGGAGAGATCTTTCTGAAGGTTAACCAGTTGTAGATATTTCTTCTTGCTGGTGCACAGTTAGACATTAAGGGTTTTCTTTATAGAATTTAGTACAGCTGTGTGAACAGTGACCAATGAATGACCCAATACCAATGGCCCAAAATGCTAAATAATCAAATCTCCATTTCAAATTGGTTTTACAACAGCGATGGTCTGTGAACGACTGCACACTGGTGGGCAGCTCTGAGGATTTCTTTTGGCATTTTGGCGCAACATGCTTGTTCACGTTATTCGGGGAGATTGCTCAGTGGAGCGGGGGGCCGTACGTTAAGCCGTGCCCCACGTTCTGGTCCGCTGGTCAAAACCATTTATAAAAAACATGAGTTTAATTATCAACCTCGGCCAGCTTCGATATGCATGGCTAGTCTGCAGAGCGGCATACAGGAGCTGGCCAGAGCTTACTGCTTGGGACCACTTCCATCAAGACTGTAATGAAAGCGGAGAGGCTGAATTGGAAAAGTTTTTCCAAATATGTATGCTCAGTGCAGAGAGAAACAAAGTCATAAACTTGTTCAGGTAGCTTTAGGGACTGTTCAAACACCTTGTTATGACTGTGGACTGGGTGATCCATTTCTCTGTTTATTTACATATGTTTGTATTGTGCTGGAAAGTCATTCGGAGCAGTTTAATGTGGGAAACATTCCATTCTAGAGAATGGAGCACCAGTGAAGGACTAGAGGACCAACACAAAAAGAGATGAGCTACTGTCTCTGACTTTACAAGTGGACCAACAATGTTGGTGTGTCTAATAGATTGGACAGTGAGTGAACACAGTGTTTAACATCTCCAGCAGCTCTCAACACACCAACACCACATCAGTGTCACTGAGAATGATCCATCTGCTCTGAGGGGGTCTTGACCATTGAAGAACAGGGTGAGATTTTATTAGCTAATGTATTTTTTTCAAATGTCAAAAACTGCATGAAATTAATTTGTTAATTAACTAATTGATTAATTAATTACATCATAAACTATCCAGCTGATTTCTGGACAGAGTTAAAGGAACTTTAGTCTGAGTTTAGTCTGAGTCTTTAGGCGGAGTTAAATGACAGGGAGGGGCTTGTCAATTGACTGACAGGAGATCAGTACAGAGACAGATCCTCAGGTAAGTCCCTAAATCAGATTTCTTGTAGAAACTTGTTAACCTTGAACTTCCCCAATGTCACCTGTGTCTGTATATGTTAATGAAATGTTCACTAATCTAAAAGATGTACATGAGCAGGGCTGAGTATTTACATATTTCAAACTCAGCCCAGCAGCTTCATACAAATAAGTGGCTTCTGGTTTTGTCTTCAGGGAGGAGGCACATGTGCTGACACGGCACATTCAGAGCTGAAGGGTCAGCCTGGTCCTCATTAGCATGACTGTATATAAATCTCTCTGCAATTAAGCCATTGGAGCTGCTCTCAGCTGGCGGTCTATGCCCACCAATGCCCAGGGACATGTGGGCGTTTGTTTGTGGAGGGGACAATATGGCGTTTTTGTGTAAAACACTTGTTTTCCTGCTGTTTACAACTTGCATAAATCAGTGAAAGTGAAATTTGCATATGTATTGTATAATATGTGAAACTTGTATCCGTAATTCCCATAATAAGTGAAATTTGCATATGCATGGTTGATCTCCAGTATTCCCCTTTAAAACCCTACAATAGGGTGCCTTTATAAATGCTTTAAAATTAGCTCACTGCATTATGAATAAGCAAATATAGGAGATAAATAAGACTGAAATCAGTGACATACTGTTTACCAGATGTACATTTATCTATTCTTTATTTTTTCTTCTTCATCCATCCATCCATCCATCATCTTCCGCTTATCTGTTTTCCGGGTCGCGGGGGTAACAACCCAGGGACAACATAACTCCAAGGATCATGCAGGCATGCAAACCCCTCCACCACGATAAGGTAGTGATCCGAGGAGGAGTTAAGCTCCATTCAGAGCTTCATTCTTCTTCTCTAAGATCCAAAACAAAAGGGACGAGTCATATGAATGCTGAAACCCTCAATTTCTACTCAATTAATTTCTAACTTTTTTGAGCTACTAATGAAAGATTCTGCTTCAAATAAACCATGTGTTGCCCCGAGTGGCTCAGCGGACTATGACGTTTTCTCTCTGGGCGGGTAGATGGCACTCTCACTCTCCCTATCACTCACAAATTGCAATGTCCGCTGGCTCGGGCGTCTTCTGATTGGTCCATTCGAAACTAGAGACCCTGCACTTTCCTCCGAGCAAGTTGGTTCCCTAGTGATGGTGTATCAGCGGTAGTTTGAAAAGAAGCAGTGACTGCATCACACGCAACAGAGGAGGCGTGTGCACGTCTTCACCCTCCTAGAGTCCGGGACAGTTCAAGGTGATGGGGAGAGACACTAATTGGTTGGATTAATTGGTGACTGCCACATTTGGAAAGGGAGAAACTTGGCAAAAAATTTTAAAAAGAGTGAAAAAAAGTGTAATATTTTAGTAATATTAGTTACAATAAATGTTGAGTAAATGTTGAGTTTTACTGATGTTTGAGACCCAAACAAATAGAACTGAGCACTGTCTGGCTGATATCTGCCATCTTGTAGATCTACATAATGTCCCTCTAGTGCTGTGCAGCCTGAAATAAATTATTTCTGGGATCAACAATTTTTTAATGTTCAGCAGTAAACTGTAAACATGTTATTATATTACAAATCATGAAACACATTATCTGATCATTTGTAAGATACATTTACAAAACTATCAATATTTATTCATTTTATTTCATGTAGCTGCTGTATAAAAACACTACGATTTGGGCTCAGTTTTAGAATCCCAAACAGTAC
The DNA here is from genome assembly GCA_036984385.1 of Crenuchus spilurus. NCBI lineage: Eukaryota > Metazoa > Chordata > Actinopteri > Characiformes > Crenuchidae > Crenuchus > Crenuchus spilurus. The sequence continues at coordinate 19,003 of BRDA01057763.1, forward strand.
AGTTAAGTTTTACATACAGAACTACTGAAATTATTGTCTAAGGACTTCAGTTTTAGGATATATGTTTACAATTTCACAAATTATAGTGACATTTTCACAAAACTACAGTAGACCTTGGGGTTGGGTGGCATCTTCTTCAGGACACATTTCCACTTTTCTCAACCACTAACCGTACATTACTGGCCCACTCTCCCATTATTCCTGCTCCCAGACCATCATGTTGTTTTCTGTTTCTGCAATTACTGACTCATGTACTGTCCTGTTGGGTTTGATGTTTCTTGGCATTTTGAATGACAAACACTCACACAGTTTACAATAAAACTCACACTTGCTACTTATATGTTTTAGTCATGAATTAACAAATGTTGATCATTTTATAACATGGTTAGATTTTTGTAGGAAAAATCAGAAATCAGAAATGCCAAAATACAAACCAACTGGCAGTGTATCAATATTTTATTTTATTATTATAATATATATATATAATATATATAATATATATATATATATATATATATATATATATATATATATATAATATATATATAATATATATGCTGTTTATTTATCTAAATGGTGTGCATCTTGGCAGTCTTTTTTTGCACTTGACTGATCAATTGCTTGGTACCCTTCCATCATGGTTCTATCTTTGATTCTTGCTTTTAGGTTCACAGATTTGCTCTTCTTCCATTTCAAGTTTTGCAGCAGTCGAGTTCTGCAAAATCCCACTTCTGACACCATTTATATTTGTATATAAGAACGTTTTACTGCATTTTACTGCACTTTATCATATATGATGGTTAATAACATTTAATAAACTACTTTTAAACTGTTTATAAATGTGTCTAATTGTAAAGTGGCTGCCAAAATTAAATTTTGTGTACAGTAGTGTTTTCGTAATCATACTACCAAGTGAAAATGTTATATATTAACATCTAGCCAAAGCTTGGTACAATCAAAATAAATCAATTGAGATACAAAATGATTTCCAATTGTACTTTTGAATCGTCATTCCTTTCCTCAGCTTGGTTGCATTTACTCTCCTCAAAACACAATCAGCAAGTCCTCAGCTGCGGCCACAGCCAAAGTTGAACAGATCTGCCAACTTTTCCACTCCCTTCTGGCCTGCAGAGCGATGGCAGGATGGAGTGGAGAACGTCATCCAATCACAGGCACGCCTCTCTCTGATTTTTAGTCAGAAGCGATTAATACCCTCTGTGACAGGCATGCATTATTCATCAGCCTTGTTTATTATGCATCAAACGGCAGGGCGGCCTAATCAGGGCAAGCCAGTTATCCTAATCAGAGCATAATTGACAGGACATGAACTGTGTAACAAGCATGGAAGGGCAGGGGGAAAAGGAGAGAGGACGAACAAGGGGTGAGATCTATTTATTTTAAGCTACAGGAACATTCCAGCATTTTTTTATCATATGGTCAATTAGCACAGATCATAACTTCAATATATTTCTACACACTTACTGACTCAAAGCTCATTTATTATATAAATATTGAAATGAAGATATCCAAACTGATACAAACACAGATATGCTAGGTAGCATAAGTCAAAAATCAAATGATGAATAAGAAAAGAGCATCATGATATTCTGATTGGACATGCTAGACTTATGCTAGCTGGCTAACTTAGAAAGCCTGCTTTTTGGAAAACACCCCAGTAGGAACACTATTTGTTGTTGATTGCTAGGAAGCTGATTAGCTAGCACACTTTATTGGGGCTCACATGGGTTGAACATGGCCTTTTTGAGTTGAAGATGGGCATGTGGTCTGGGTGGGTTAGTTCATGGGCAATTAGTGGGGCTCAGATGGGCAGCTCAGTAACTCTAGGGTATATAATTCATTCATTTAGAAATGTATCAATTAAGAACAAGAGGGGATAAGGATTTTAACTTATCCTGAACCCAACCATATGTGCCAGATTTAACCTGTTGACCTGCCCATATGTATTTTAATCACAGCAGGCATTTGCATCTTTAGTTAAAACATTTGCATATTCATGTATACATTTTTACTTTATTGGCGCAATCTGTCATTTTGTCATAAAAATGTAGCACATAGTGTTTATATAACTCACTTGAATAAACTAGTTTATGCCACAGAGCACGTTCCCAACATGGAGGCAGCCATCTTTAAAATAGGTTTAGTACAGAATCCCTGATACATCCAGGCCACTAAGTGTCAGTCAAGCACTTAGGTGGAAGTAACTTCAGGCTCCTGCAGATGGCGCTGCATAAGGACGATCAGGCTATAAATACATGTGGGGTGTGTGATAGGATTAATGATTGAGATGAGAAAAATGGGTCACAAATCTGATGTTAATGATTGGCATTTGGGTGCCAAAGGTCATAGTCATGAAGTGCATATGCAAAAAGGTAAAAAAAAAAAAAAAAAGGTGTATGAAAGTGTACAGTCATACAGGTCTACTAGTAGCAGTAAAAGTCCCAGTCTACAAGACATTCTCCTCAGAAATGTGGCTGAAAGACTGACAGACAGGAACTGCCAGCAGGTTTCATGACTTGTGAATGAAAATCACTTCCAGGCAAGAAGTGCTTGTAAGAAGTCAACAGCCACAACGTCCTTCATAAGTATTTTTTGAAATAACACTCCACAGGGAACTGCATAACATGAACATGGAGCAGAGTGGCATGCAAGAGGCCTTATTTTATATTATTTATATATTTTTAGTGTTTTTTTTATTTATAATGTTAAATCACAGCAAAATTAGGTTATATTTTTGTCAGTCATACAAAATTGGCCCATGTCTATGAAAACACAAGGTAGCCAGCTTGAGCCATTTTTAATGACACACCAGTTACCTAATGTGTAATCAACACTGACCCCTGTAATAATGTCTCATACCACCATTGATCAGCTCGGCTGGAGTCTTCAAATGTTTATTCATTAATACTCAGCAACTGCCCATTGGGTTCTATTATAAGTAAGCTCTGATTCAGGTTCACTGGTCTTATCTGTGTAAAGGGAACCATGTTGAAATGTTTGTGATAACACTACAGAAGTGGCAGATAGAGATTAGGCTGAAAAAGTAGTCCCTTATATGTCAAACCTCCAAAGGAGGAATTCATAAAAACATACTTTTAAAGAAGTATGAATGAAGCCTGAATTTGAGAAATTGAAGTTTTAAGTTGAAGCCTGACAGCGTAACCTATCAGCTCATCTCTGATAACTTGTAAATTTCAAAGCCCAGAGGAATGCACACCACCCTCAGGGAGCCACAAGACAGACAGTTTTTTATGTATCATTGGCATGTAGTTGAAAACTGCCATTCTGAGATTTCTATTTTATCTGGAAGAGAAATACACTCTCACTCTTGCAACACCTTGTTGCTTCATTTTTCACATTTTTTGCATCATTTGAAAATGCCAGAGGGACTTGAATTGTGTGATGACCAGTAGAAATGCTCAAAAATGTATTGAAACAAAATCTTATTGCAGTGACTTCCATTAAAGCTTCCGAAGGTTTTTTGTTTCTCCTGTAAAGTTACTATTGTGAAGATCTGAGGTTTTGTTCTCACTGTGGTGCAACACTGTACACTAAAAAGGATAATAGTTTGCTGTTTAAAAATGTAGCCACACTGTTGTGTGTTATATGACAGTTGACCCAAACCCCTTTTAATCTGACATGCCAGGTGCTAAGTTTAATATGACAGCTGGCCCAAACCCCCTTTTACTGACATGCCAGGTGCGAAGTGTAATATGACAACTGGCCCGAACCCCTTTTACCAACATACCAGGTGGTGAATGTAATAAGACAAGCCCTTTTACCAACCAGCCAGGTTCTGAGTAAAAATATAACAGTTGGCCCAAACCTCTTTTACCGACATGCCAGGTTCTGAGTGTAATATAACAGTTGGTCCGAACCTCTTTTACTGACATGCCAGGTGCTGAGTGTAATATGACAGTTGGCCCAAACTCCTTTTACTGACATGCCAGGTGCAAAGTGTACCGTATTTTCCAGACTATAAGTCGCGGTTTTTTTTCATAGTTTGGCCGGGGGTGCGACTTATACTCTGGAGCAACTTGTGTGAAATTATTACCGTAATACATTATTACCGGTATATCATTTTACATGTTATTTTCACACTAAACCGCAAGAGGGCACTCTAGACCCGTGTTGCAACTGAGGATGAGTCTGATGTAAGCGACGTAGAAGAGGAAGTGCCGCATCCAATGATCTATATTACTGGATAGGACACACGTGACTTTTGAACGCGCCGGCAAGGAGCCTCCATGTTGTGTGGAAGCAGGGCAAGATCGGAAGGAAGCCAGCGTTTACAAACAACGAAAGGGCTGCAATGTTTTGTGTTTTATAGTTTTACTTATCGGAATTCTGTCAGCAGAGACCAGGGGATCACATTCCACAAGTATGTATTCATTTTAAAATGATTTATTAGGTAAAAAGATCAGATAAAAGTTGAACAAATTAGTT